>JAXGGA010006708.1:0-67882 GCA_038373865.1 Uloborus plumipes
TAACGGTGAATTAGGCGGTTCGACTCCGACTTCACAACCCTGGGAGAAACCACATATTCTCGTAGGTTACGGCATTGCACTTCATTTTTTTTATCCTCCTCTTTTTCGTTTCCTGATAACATCTCAACTTTGCTCGTCGGAGCAAAAAATTCACAGAAATATTGACGCAGAAAATAATTATTTGGAACTGATTATAATATTTTGGAATCTGACTAAGTATAAATTTATAAATTATTTTGCATCTAATTAGCCAAATTTTAATGAGTATTGGAGTTATATACTAGAAATTGTCGAATTTTCTTTCATAATTGTCAATCGTACAATTTCTTTGAAAAACTGTTTAGTTTGTTGTTTTAATTCTTTTTGAGAGTTTTCTTTTTAAAGAATTATTGCAAATTGCTATTGGTTTCCTAAGCGTACATTTGGTTTTGTATTTGCGTGATAAATATCTTTTTGTTGATGTATCCTTTGTATTTTCTTATTGTGAGCGTATTACTAGGTTTTGTTTTGTAAATATGATTCTTTCTCTTTTTTTTTTTTGTCTGAAAGACATATCTTTTCTATATTATATGTTGTTGAGAAAACTTTCTCATAACACCATCCAACTCATTGGGAATTTTGATCCCAGTAATTTGTTGAGCCACACCTGCATAGGCGAGGATAAACTATTTCATTAGAAGCATAATAAACACATTTTAATCTACCTTGTTCTGAGTTTTTTTAAAGTCACAGATTAGATTTGCGTAAACGCTTTGATAGGTGAAATTTAATTTGTCTTAATTTTATTGTTCTTATTTTAAGAATTGGAGAAATTCTTGATCCTATTGTAAGCTTCAATAAGAGCAGTTTCATAAATTCAGTGTTTCTAGGAAAAATTGAAATCTGTCAGAATTTACTACTGCATTTCACTCTTCTTTTGCAACGATTTCAATTGATTGCTCACTATTTCTATTTCCATAACACTAAATATCAAAACTTCTTAAATGCTGAAATGCATAGATTTTTGAACAGTACTTTCAAACAGTTGATTGTGCTCCTCATTCTGCAATTTGCTGAGGAGTATTTTTTTTAGAAAAGGTCATGGTTATGATTTTCGTAGTGTTTTCTAAATGGTACACCCATTTACCCAGAAACTGATGGCTTTACTTCTGAGGCTGCACCCACGCCTGTAAATTTTAAATAAAAATAAATTAGTATACTTCGCAGCAGTTTAACTTGTCAGTGACGTCACTACGGGCGGAGCCAATAAGAGCTCACAAGCAGTCAGCGGTCTCCTCTAATTCGCCAAGTAGGCTGTGACGTTTTATCTAGCTCGTTTTCATAGGCTAACGCAGGGCTCGCATTTCCCCTAAAATTCCTAAATTTCCTAAAACATTTCAGACCTCCTAAAATTGTACTAAAATTTTGGGGGCATTCCTAAAAAAACTAGAAAATTTACAGGAACTCTTTAGGGGAATTTATATCTTTCTGAAAGTATTTTGTAGCCAAAAGCGAATTTTCCCCTAGATATTTAGTGGGATAAATAGACATTTTACAATATGTTTCATTAAAAACGCATTCTTCACACTATTTTTAATTTTTGGACAGACTTAAAATGCTTCCTCTTAAAAACGAACTATTTAATCTTTAAAACAGCTGTTTCACCATTCTGCCTGAATGAAACAGAACCTGCCTGTGAAAATTTTCGGTTTTTAGTTGTTTCTTACGTTCCTAATCTCGATTATTTGCGAATTTCCCAATCTGTTTGCATCCGCTTCTATAAAACTCGTTCATTTTAGTTTACTGTGCAAATTCACCTCTTGGATATCGATAATTTTATTCTTACCATTAGTTTGCACCTTGCTTAATTTTCTTTTGTTTTTAGATTATTTGCAGGCTCATCATTTCATGTCAACCTATTCAAAAATGTGAATCCTGTTGCATCTGAATCAGTTAAAACCATGAGCATTTTTAAAAAGTATTATCACTTTTTTTGAAACTTTGTTTTCGGTTCAAAAAAGATTTTGAAAAATTAAATGGATTTAAAATGTTGAGATGGATGTTTGGTATAGCATTAAAACTCAGGAATCGTGGTATACAACAGATCTAGTAAACTTAGGCAAATGTTCTAAAAATATGTGAATTGTACTAAACCAATGAGAGAGATATATATATTTATTTCTTTTTCTTACTTAATTTTTTTATTCAAAATTAGGGCTATTATGTCAATTATAATTATTAATTATTCCTATAGTTCTTTCAAATTTTTGCTCAACAGTTTTTTCTTCACCATTTGCATACTTTATCTGCTTTTAAAAATGCATTTACTTATCACGTCTTATTTATTGAGAGTTTAAGGAAGCATGTATAAAATTATAGCCTCAGCTTAATTTGATATTCAGAAATGTTTACACTACTTGAAATATCACAGTATAATGTATTGTGATATTGAATATAGCTTGAATTTATATAGGGGGCAAGAAGGCAGAGTTGGAAAGCAAATATATGGGCTTTTGACAATACAATAAATATTACGCTACTCTGGTTTCAAAACAAAAGATTGTTGTGGGTCTGAAGAACTTTATGCATAGGAAACTTTTCTAGAAATTAAGAAACTGACGAAAAATATTAACAAGCAGTTTTTTTTTTAGATAATCTTAAAACTTTGAAATCACAGTGCATTAGGCGTAACTAATAGAATTTATAAAGCTGTGGCATAACTTAATGATATATGCAGAATATTTTACACCTTAAGATTTTCTAAAGTTGTCCGGCAACGGAAAATCAATTGCTTTTAGTTCCTTACATTACATTTGAAAATATGGGGGGAAAAAAGAAAATTATTAACTAAAAATTGTTTGGTGATGCAAGATGATTCACGATTCGTAACATAGAACATAACAGGCCACACGGGTAAACTTCACGAACTGTTTTACTAGATAAGAAGAAAAATGATGAAGAAAAAACTTGAAAACAAAGTTATTGGAAAAAGTGAAAAAAAAAAAAAAAATAACAATTCGCAGATTTGTTGAAGTAACAAAAATATTAATGAGTTTAAAGAATGAATATTATTTCTGCGTCTAGTGAAATAGCGTTTAAAAACTGCTGTAGAAACCTGTTGTAGTTAAACATTATGGAAGTAATTGCTGAACGGAATGTCTGTAGAAGCTGATCAAATGGAAAAACTCACATATGCCTATCTTTGAAAGTGAAAATTTTGAAAACATGACTGCAAGTTAAAGTGCCTTCTGGCTTATTAGCAGTTATATAACATTCAAACATTATTTTTTTTAGTTTTGACTCTTTTTTTTTTTTTTGTGCGGAAGTGTTTGAAGGTTGGAAGTTATGCTATAATAAATAATATGCATTTTCAGTTTGTTTAGTCGGGTACTACAGTTAGGGGCCTATTTTTAGTCAAAAAAAAATCGTAAATTACTCCTAAAATTTTCCTAAAATTTTGTCAAAATGTTCCTAAAATTCCCCTAAAATTTTGAAAAAGTCTACTGCGAGCCCTGCTAACGTCACGCTGTTGGCTCCGCCCGTAGTGATGTCACTGCCAAGTTAAACTGCTGCGAAGTATAGTAATCAGTAAGTTCAATAGCTGTAGGAAAACAATGGCAAAATCATTACACTGCCAACTCGGTTTTTGAGTTGTACCGTACCACTGTGTGGCCTCTCGCTGGTGTTCTAGTTTTACCTTAGCTACCAGTTTTTTAGCTCTCTTTGCTTCTACAAGTTTTTTTGCCTCCAGCTCGGTTACTTCCTATTCCCGGCTGAGGAGTGCCAATAAGCACGAAACTGTCAGTCATTGGGTGGAATAACAGAGTTGTTTGTTTGTTGCATGTTTCTACCTTAGTCCTGGCTAAGAGACTAACTTATTTCTTCATTTTGTCTTGTTTGTTTTGCTTTATACAAATTGAAGCTATCTACTATTCATTCTCCTTGCTTTTATGTTTTATCGGATGATTTGGCATCGAAAAGCTCATTTTCTGCTTTGAAAAAGGGGGTCCTTGAAACCCAGAAGCAAATGGCTGCCGTGTTCTGTTGTGTGCTATTCAATGTTGTACGATTTTCTTACTTTTAAATTGGAGTTTGTTTAGTTGAATTTTCGATGTTATCATATTTATGGCAGTGTCAAATACTTAGCCCCAGTCTTGCAACTGTTTGAATAAATTTCATTTGACTGCGGCTGGTAGATATTTAAAAATTAATGAATTCATGATTATTCAACAAGCTCAAGTAATGAGTTTAACTGTGGGGTTTAACTCATCTTATAGGTTTCACAGGAGCTAATAACATTTGAAAATGATTAAAGTCAAATGTTTATTCCTTTATCTTTATTCCTATTAGTAGCTTGAATATGTAATGATATTTTAAGTGTGAAAGTGTTAATAGAAATTATATTTTAGATCTTGTTTATGATGTTGGAAGTAACGGTGAAAACGTTGGATTCACAAAATCATAATTTTTGTGTCCAAGATGAAGTAAGTAATAATTCTTGTTTTAATGGGGATCCTAAAGGTTCAGATTGCTTATGGTCCCCTTTCTGAAATAATGAGTGGTAACGAGGTTTCCAAATTCTTAGCTCCCAAACCTATTTTTGAGGCTTTTTTGATTTAGTAAAATAAATCTGTTTGGATTGTTCAAATTGAATTGATAAAACTGGGAGATATCTAGTTAGTTTTTTGTAGTGACTTGAACTGCTATCAAAACAGGGACGTCATTTTAAGTTTTTCCAGGAGGGGGGGGGGGACGGCAAAGGGTCCAAATACAATGCAATTTCATCGGAAAACATTAAAAACCACGCACACTTATATGTAAATGCATTGATTTCTCAAAGCCAGGGAGGAGGGCAATTGCCCCCCCCCCCTGCCCCTCCAAATGACGGGCCTGTATCAAAATTTATGTTTATAGTGTCCTTTATTCAACTAATTTAATCATAGCAAGATAAATATTTAAAGTACTTTGCTCACTTAACGCAACTATCTGCTAGTACAGGGTGCTGCAGAAATAACTCCCACATTCACTTGCCACCACAGTTTCTTTGGAAATACAGTTGACGCTCGATATAACGACCGTCTTCGTCCTACAGAAAACAGTCTTTATAACAAGTGGTCGCTATAAGCAGGGCTGCGGAGTTGGACTGATTTTGGACCAAAGGAGTCGGAGTCTCTGAAAAACATGTCGACTCCGACTCCGACCACCTCCGATTTGGATGAAATTTTATAGAGGCAAAAACGTATCGTTGAAACTAACAAATACAAATTTTCAGCTTCCAATATCCAAATCCTAAGCATCTAGGATCATCAAAAAGATCTTCAAAATGGCAGGTCTGTTTTGTGAAACGAATTGCTATGTTTGGGCTTATGCAAGTGAATAAAAAATATTTGCAGCAAAAATGCAATGTGTTAAAATAAAGTCTGGCCATTTAACCCTCTCGGCACCCTGGACCTCATATTTTCTTTCCCTGGACTCCTACTTTTGAACTCAATTTTGGAAGAAGTAAACACTTAAAATGATTTTTTTTTTTCGTCAGTGACTCCACCTATTCATGTAGATCACATATGAGCCTCCTAAGTGAAAAAAAAATCATTTAAGTGTTTACTTCTTCCAAAATTGAGTTCAAAAGTAGGAGCCTCATATGAGGTCCAGGGTGCTGAGAGGGTTAACACGAAAAGGATTAGTTTTGTACGGAGTCAAATGACAAGAGCGGCACTTGTCTTTTGCTCTGGAGAAAATGAACTTTTTGGGAGGTCACAGTGACCTCCGAGAATTAAGGTAAATGTGGCGAAATTACCTGCGAGAATTCTTAAGAAAATTGGACTTTTTGAGAGGTCACAATGACCTCCCATGACCTCCAACTGGGATACCCCAGCTTGCTACCCCCCCCCCCCTAAAGTGAGTCCTGGCTATGACCATGAATAAAAATGAAACTTTTAAAATGGATTTAATATTTCCACCTTTGTTTAGGGTCTTTCAATCTTCACATTTCGGTAAAAAAATAATAATAATAAAAAAAAGCAGGAGTCGGAGTCTGAAGTTTTAAAATCCTGGAGTCGGAGTCGACCATTTTTCCTCCGACTCCGCAGCCCTGGCTATAAGAGGTAGAACATAGAGTATATTGGGGATACTCTGGGGGTTTTCTCACCGATCATTATATTAGGATGGTCTTTGTAACCTGTGGTCGTTATAACGAGCGTCGACTGTAATTATGTTTTATCAACCATTGTCATAGCTTTGAATTGTGTGTAGTCTGCCATTTTAATTGATCCCAAGGAATTGAATTTTCATTTATGTATACCTGTTCAACTACTACGTCTATAATATGTCAATCTATCTACACATTAAGTGATTAAGTTCATAGTCAGCCTTTGTTTTTAGCTTGACAAATCAAGAAATATTTGTTTTGTGCTGATTTTTTTATAGTGAATCTTTTGCGATATTTTGAGTCTTGTGCCTTTTGAAATTTGTTTATTATACTACTTTAATGAATAGCTTGGATTTTGTTAAAAGTTGTAGTTAACGAAAGTACTGTTCTTTATTAGATTACAGTAAAAGAATTTAAAGAAGAAATATCTTCTACGTTGGTATGTATACATGTTTTACTTAGTATTTGACAGTTTTTTTTTGACAGTCGGATTTTCAAGTTGACAAAATAGTAGTTAACTATTCCTAAATTGATTTGATATTAATTGACTGTCTAAGATTTTCCAGTAAATAAAAGTGTTTTCTTTTTAAGTGCTCTTTTAAATTCCTATGAACAATGAGATTTTAAATGTTCACTTTTCTTTAAAAGCATGTTTCAATATTTATTTACTCTTAATTGAAGAATAAACTGCCTCTAATTACTAGTAATAGTCACTTAATTTAAGCAAAGATTCATATTTTTTGCTCTTAAAATGTTCTTGAAGGAAAAAATTGCTTCTTTTTTGGGTCTTAACTGTGTCCTCCCTGTTTAAAATAAACGCTACAAAATTGTGTAAACTTTAAATTAGGTGCTCTAAAAAAGTTGGAATTAGTTTAAATTCTGTGATAAATAATACTCTATATTTGGGGAACTGAACTTAATATATTTTCCTAAAACTCATTTTACTTTTGTTGTTCTTTGCACTAAAATTTTACTTATAACTCTGCCCTTTTTCAAAAAGTATAATACATAAAAAAATCTTAATTTAGAAACAATAAATTTGATGCTTTAAAGTTGACAATTATTTCTACTTGACTGAATTATGTGTTATTTTGTTGCTTTTTTTTTGCACGAAATTAAAAAGAATATGAATTATATTTTTTGCATAATTTTATTACAGAATATACCAGCTGATAAACAAAGATTAATTTTTTGTGGAAAAGTTTTAAAAGATGATAAGAAGCTCAATGAATATGGTAAGTTTATATTTTAATCCATTTTTTACTGTTTTTTCCCCCAAAATGCTTTGCTTTACTTAGATTATTTTAAAACAATAAAAATAAACCATTTTATTTTAATCCATACTGTTATCATGAAAATCTGAACTTGGATGAAACATTTTGTCAAAGCATACTTAATTAAATAAATTAGTAAGCTTCTAAATGTTTTTGTCATTTCTATTTTCATGAGATAAGGTGAAGTGAAAATTACTCCAAATGAATCAATAGATATCCATCCATGCATGTAATATATTGTTTATTGCTTTTTGGAGAAGATTGTACAATGTACATACATGCATAAAGCAATAAATACATTTAAGGTAAATTTGAACTGTTTAAAAATAGTTCAAATTTTGCTTAAGATCAGGTAAACCAAATTTGTGTAGATTTGTTGCTGTAGTGTTTCACTTTTTCATTGATATTTTAGGTAAGAATAAAATATGCATTGTACATGAAAAAAGTTATGTATCGTTGACAAATTTTAATTGTTTGTTTCACATGTTATTAGTGCCATTTCTTGAAACATAGTCAAGTTTCAACTTCTATAGGTTCAAAGGGTTATGAGTATTTATATTGTACAAAATACTAGTGATCGCATACAAAATACAGCTTCTTTAACAATGTTATAGTTTTTATTTAGTCTTATTAGTAAACAAAATATTCAAAATATTTTTTGTGTTGGTTGTAATGTATGTTTAGTGCACAATTGTACTTCATGTTTTTATATTAATTAATAACACTAACTATTGTTTTAAACTTTATTTTCTTTCTGATTTCAATTTTTCCACTTAATGAATGTGTATGAATTTATTTGTATTATAATTGGTTGCTTTTCCTGCAGGCGTGGACGGGAAAGTTGTCCATGTTGTTCAAAGTCTTCCGCCTCAGAGTGCTTCATCTTCTTCTGCGTCAAACTCTTCCAGTAGTACGGCGACAAACACATCGCGCACTGGGGGCCCGAGGGATGCTGCCGGGTTCCTCCTTGGCGCATTTACTATACCTCAAGATCTAATCGACCCTACTCAAGTTCAGGTATTGACGAAAATGTCTACTTTCTTAGCAAAGTCATTGACCAAAAAAATTATTTCTGTACATTGAATTTTTTGAAATTGAGTGGTATTTAGATGGATAGAATACACATGCAATCACTGGATATTAAACTTTATGTCAAGTAAAATACAGTAGAATACCTTACGATACCTCTGGGGGTGCTGGGCCAAGGGTTTGCTCGACCCTTGGTTCTGGTTCAAAAATAACAGTGCTCTTCAGGGCCCTATCCAAACCCAGATAATATAGACGAACTCGCGAACGCCGTTCGCAGAAAACTTTCGAAGTTTGCAGAAAATTTTTACATTTTGTTAAAAAAGTTATAAATTTGGGAAGTTTTCTATCTGAAATATGTCTTGATTTTGTTCATTGTGGGGCAGTAGCTTGTTACATACGAAACTGACACATTCATTAATCATGACGGATTGACAACCAACCTCATGGTAGAACCTGCACTTCATACAACTTGATATTTTTGTTGGTGGTAGCACTTTAGGATTCAGAAGCCCCCTTTTTTTTGCAGAAAATTTTAAAGAAATTATTTAAGTTTGCAGACAGTTTTACATTTTATCTAAGTCTGGCCCTATCCCGGTTAAACCACGAGTTGTGGTAGGTACGGGGGGCCTGGAGTGTGGTGAAGTAGAATACCTTTATAATGCCGACCTATATAATGCAATTCTCTGTAAACTGCACAACTTTTTAGAAGTAAACAATAAATTATGTAGTTTTAACAAATTGCCTTGCAAACATAAAAATTTTTAGGTGAATTGAATTTTGCAATAAGTTTTCATCTTTCCACCTTATTTCAAAGCTTTTAAATGAAAATTAGTGTTTAGAGTAAAAAAAAATCAGCTGATCACTCTTGAAAATGCAGCTGTTATATAAAGAATTGTGTTCTTCTGCTAGCTAGCAGAAGTTCATAATTCACTTTCTTTTGATTGTAAAAAATATTTATTTTTAAACGACAATGCATGTTTTGTTGCGTAATTAGTGCTTTAATATATGAAATTAACTGTAAACAAAAAGCATTGGCATTCTTCAAGTAAAAAGTAGGTACAAAAGAAATAAAGGAAGGTTATGGTAAATGATTATATTAATGGTTGGATTAAAAGTGCGCTTTTGAAGAAATCCCAAGTTGCATCAACTCATCGGATTTTGCTCGTCTGATCATCAAACTTTTCGATGAGCTACTTTTCATCGGAAACCGATATCCTTCCGATGAACTTTCCCGATGAAAATAAGCCGAGTATCCTAAATTGATCCTAAATTCATCGGCATGGGACTGCACTGCTCGTAAATTGCTCCAAATCTCATCGTATTTTGAGCAAAACTCATCGAATTTTGCTGCTCGGATTCTGTTTGGCCGATGAGACATATTGGAGCAATTCCCGATGAAAACTCATCGAATCTGATCATCGACCAATGAGAATTTCATCGGGTTTTGATGAATGGTCGCTCATCGGCCAATGAGATTATGCTGATAGGGATAGTTTATTTTGTTTTTCATATGTCATGATATGTAATTATTTTTAAGACTGATATAATACTGGAAATTTTTAAAATGTTATTCATGGAAATATTGCTTATGTACTGGAATTTTGTCTCTGTGTATTGTACAAAATGTAAATTGAGGTAATATTGTTTGTAAGTGATGCAAACTATTTTAATGCTAGATTATAGAAGTTTTGTTTTTCTGTTTTAGAATATTGTTCAGGAAGTTGTATCTGGAATGGGAGAAATTGGAAGAAATGCTACTGTTATGTCTCGAACTTCAGTATGTTTTTTTTTTTTTTTTCATTAAATAGCTATGACAAGTCAATTTGCTTTCATTTGTTAGAAATTTAATTCAATAAAATTATGTTAATTTTATAACTGCAGGCATAATGCTGATAATTATAGTGTCTATTCTTAGAACTTGTACCATTATTTTAGTTCATTATTTTGTCCCTTCTAAACTTGAAATGTAAGATTTATCTCAAATTAACACTCATTGATAAAATAATTCTTTTGATCTCTCCTGAAATCTCTTTTTAATACTTATTTTTGGGTACAATTTATCCTCCTGAAAAGTATTTGAACAATAAAAGTATCTATCAATGTTGCTAATTTATTTAAATATATTAGAATAAATTAAATGCAGTTCTTCAGCACTTTAATATTGTAATGTTTTAATGTGTAAAGTTACATAGCTAGAACTATTGTTAAAAATTCAGCAATACATATATTCAGTAAGATATGTTTCCTTTTCAATTTGATTGATACTTTGATGCCAGATATTGTAAACTTATTTTCTGAGTATCATCTTGAATTTGCAAAATAAGAGTGTTCTATTTGTAACATTTATCATTTTTAGGATGATGGATCTTCGGTTGATGTTCATATAAATTTGGGGCAATTGCCAATGCAAAGCGAGGCTCAGTTGCGTATGAATCGTGTCCAGACAATGCTGCTGAGAGCGAATAGGCTTCTAGGATTTTTAGAGGTTTGTTATGTTTGTTGCTCTTTTAGTTAAGTAATTTTCAGTCATTTTTTATCCAAAAAGTATGCATTAAGCATATATTTGTTTTTCATATTCATGCTCTGAATAACACTGAATTGTCATTTACTTTTATAACAACTCCTTTTTTGTTCCTTTTCACATGTTTTGTCACTTTTTTTTGAAACAAATTCAAGGAAAATTTACCAATAAGCAAATTTTCTTTCTAGCTCGTTAAGTAGAGGGAAATAAGTCCATATATAATATACTATTTTATTTGTAAGAATGGAAAAGAAATAAAAGAACCTTCAGAAATAAGATAGCTGTAAATAAAGAGGGGGTGGGGGGGGGCATAGTTTTGGAAAGAAGAGAAGCATCTTAAAACTTTATATAAACTAAAAACTTGAAAAGGGGTTGATGGGAACACAAATTGACTCAAAGCAGGCACATTATTAAAAGTGAATCAAACCAGGCACATGATTAAAAGTAGTTCAAAGCCTGTTTTTGGGCCTGAAAAATATTCAAACTTTTATAAATGAAAAACTTAAGTTATAATGTAATCATTTGTCTTAAAAATTGTTTTTTTTTTTTTTTTTTTCTCATTGTAAAAATGTATTATGATAAAGTGATAGATTTGCTTTTTTGGATCAAACATAAAAAAATTTATCATCTTTCTTGCTTATTATGGTGGGGATGTATTTAAAAAAAATAATTATAACCATTTTTAAGTTATTCATTACCCGACCAATCCTTTTCAGTGCTCTTCTTTCTTTTAAAAATTGTCGCGCTTTTCCAAGGACTCCAGTTCTTCTTAGGCTCTTATAATGTATTGTGGTGGGGCTTCTATTAGTTTGCCTTTTTTTTTTTTGTATTTTAAATTCAAGACTTTTCCACTATGCTAAGAATGTCCAAATGTTTCTCATTTAAAAATTATTCAGTCAACGTTTAAAGCATGGTTTAAAAAATGAAATAACCTTTTGAAAAAACAAACCTCATAATTTTGAGCATGGGAAGTTTGTTTTACATTCCTTTCACAAAGGGCAAAAATAGCCCATTTTACCTTGTAATCATGGTAAAATGTGCTTTTTGTGTAATGTAGCGGAACCCCAATTTAATGTTGTCCATTTCATATGCTATCCATGTCATGTTCCTATTTCATTTTCTGCTGGTCCCTGAAAAAGGCTATATTGATGACGTTTAAAAATTCCAAATTTTGAGTGTTTCTTTTTCAAAAAGTCTGCTTGATATTTTTTTTACAAACTCATCAAAATCGTTTTTCATCTAGAAAAGTTACACTAAGTTTTTTAAAACAATAAATTAGTTTCCCAGACAAGAAAAGCAAAAGTCCCATTTCTCGAAGTCAGAAGTGGGGAACATTACCCAAGATTTTAGCGCTAATCAGTACAATAAGTTCTATAAAGAATATTATAAAGGATAAATACAACATAAAAAAGCACAAATGCACAGGAATAGCATGTGTGCTATGCAGACATGTGTTTTGACGTTACAAGGAACGCCTTTTGCAATGCAAAAAATTGTGAGCTTATGGATGAACAGACAGACTATATCTTTTGTCGGATGTCTATCCATCTATTAGCTCACAATTATTTGCATTGCAAAAGGCGTTCCTTGTAACGGCAAACACGTGTCTGGAGTATTTCACTTAATAAGTTTCTAGTTTGTTCTACTACAAATAAGTGGGTATTGTTTCTTATTATTATTGATTCAGATAAAGCCAAGTACTTTTTGCCAGTTATAAGTAAATTACGAATACAAAATATATGATTAACATGTTCTATTATTGATTTTATTTTTTGTTTTTACTTTTACGTCTTGTGATTAGTGTTTGTACATAATTACATATGCATGCAAATAAGTTTTTGAATCGGATCATAAATGTATCTTTGCTTTCAAAGCCAAAATTTCTTTTAAGACTGTCTGTATATTTGCACGAGCTTGGTGATAAAGCCAATCGCCAATCAAATAAAATGCGTGAAAATACTTCTGAGCTGTACAAAAATTACTAGTTAAATAAAAAGTGCGCTTCTAGAAATAAAAAGATGTTAACACTCATGATATGCAATATTTCATAACATTTAAGAATGAAATTAGGAAAAAAATTTAGAAATATTGGCAATTAAGGTATATATACTTGTTGAAAGCATTGTTTGTTTCTTTTTATTTTTTGAAAAGGTAAAAAATCATACTTGCATTCCTGTGTAAAGTCACAAGACACTTTTTCTTTGCAATTTATTTGCAACAAAAATTTGGCATCGAGAAAAATGTAAATTTCACCACATCAGTTAAATGCTTATCAACGTTTGCTGCTTCAACTAATTGAAAAATTGTAATGTTCTATTGCTGTTTCAGGATAATAGGGTTACACTCCCTCCACCTTTATTTCTCCTCAATGATCCCATTAGCTGATTAAGCGGTTCAAAGCATAAAAACTTTGAAACCTTTGAAGGCAAACATGAGGATAATTTGTAAAATTTGTTATTAGAGAACGTCTTATAAATGTAATAGTGTCTCAAAACAAAAAACACAAGTAAAGGTTATGCATTTCTCCACTAGTTCAATGGATAAGTGTTAATGTTTGAGCAATATGCTTAAAATATTAACCGTGACCTGATTTTTTATGTTTTCCAGTTTGTTACATATTGCTTCACTGGTCGGGCTGAAAACGTAAAATCGTTGTTCCACTTCTTCTGTTTATTACCAAAAATTAAAAGATTGTCCTTTTTGCAAGTCAAGTATATAGCTAAAAGCCTAACTTGCTGGAATGTTACATGGGTTGGTGATGGCCATTTTGTGGTGTATACTTTCAGGATGGAACCAACGGGCAGAATAACGGAAGTTCTGCCGACTCTTCCTCTCAGACGGAAGAAGCGGAAGACTTACGAGTGAGTTCCATGGATATAGACCTTTCAAGCTTGAATTCGGTGGATAACGGTGTCTCTAGCTCAACTGTCGACAGTACCACTTCTACTGAAGCACCTAGAGCTAATAATATTGAAGTAATTGCCATACACGGTGATGCATCTCCTCCAGTAAGTTTTTGCATGCCAAAAATTTAAAATTTTTGTAGTTCAAGTGCTTAACCCATTAATGCCTAGCGTCCCTTTTTAGGGACGGTCCAAAAAAGGGTCTGAATTTCCCCAAAATGCACATTTCAACCAAATAATAGTGTTCAATTAGTGCCTTGGTATTGTTTCAATTCGTTGGTAACAGATTGCAGCACATAACCATTGTAAAGTGTGTTCTATAGCAGTTTAAATATGATCTTTATCAAAAATGACATTGTTCACGACCTCAAGAAAAAAAGCTAAGTTTTCAAAGCTATGCCCAGCTTCCCAGTTTATGTTAATTGCTGATTTTATTTCTTCTTACAAAATGTCTTTTTAAATATTATATCGTAGGTAAAAAACGTATGTACCCACTGGGGTCTATCGTAACTTTTAAGGGATGATTTTTCTTTCTTTAATAAAAGAAATATTTTTTTCATAATATTTTTTTAATTATTTTTCCTGTCGATTAAACACTATTTGTAACCAGTATACAAAATATCTTTGGAAAAAAAAAAGTCAGGCATTAATGGGTTAAATATGTCCAAATTTAGAAAATTTATGCCTTCATTATTGCTGTGTACATATGAGAAAAATCATTGTAATCTACAAACAGTCTTAAAAAATGAATTTTTCTGTTATTTATCATTTTGAAACTGAATTACAAAGCACTAAAAACCACTAATACCTAAATATTTTTATATAGGAATATTTTTTTCTGAAGTTTTCTATATCACTCTGTTTGTAAAAGCTATGTATTTGTATTGTTTCTGTTATTTCAGGTTAAATTTAGAATCACTCAGCTTAGTTAAATACATGACTTTATTTCTATGTAAATGTTTTCATACATTTATCATAAATGGGAACCCTTTCCATAAAAAATTTAAATTCATAATACTTTCCATATTAGTATATTAGAGTCATTAAGGCCATCCAGGAAAAGTTGCATTTTGTACCACATGTGGCAGATCATATATTTCTCTAAAAAGTAATGAACAAAATTTTTTGCTTAAGAATTTTTACATATGTTTATGATTTCTTAAGCAATGAAATTCAGTTATTACCACTTAAACTATTTTTTAAACAAAATATATAAGCTGTCACTTGCAAGACAAAATGTCATTTTTCTGTAGAATAGTCCTTTAATCTCGGTCTTTAAGAAAATGTGCTTTCAGTACTGATAATTTATTGCAGTTATTTACACCATAGGATCATAGATCACACCATAAGATAAAAGCAGTAGTATTCTAATGAAGAAGACAAGTCCTGGGACAATATTAAAAACTGCTTTAGTACAATATTGAATGATACTGCTGGATAAAAAAAAAATTGAATAGAATTTGATGTATTTACTTCAAGACTAATAATTAGACTTTCAAAACAGTTCACTCGTACAATTAAAGACAATGACAAAGAAAAATATGTATCAGAAGCTGAACTTTTGTTTTAAGTATTTGAGAAAATACCCTGTCATAAAAAGGTTTTTTACTTTTCAGGCATCAAACACGTCTGAACGAAGATCATCCTTTCCGGAGAGAATTCGTTTTGAAGGCCTCGCTAATGCTGCACAGGCTGCAATATCAGCTGCTCTAGCAACAGCTGCTGCTGCGGCTAGGGTTGCTACAGCTTCTGCATCTGGTACACCTACAACCACAAGTGGTATGTTTGCTTTAAGCATTGAATTATTTCTCACAACTATTTCCGATTCATATTTAAAAATGTCTTTTTCATTTTATTATGTTGAGCAAAGAAGTCATTTAAGTGATACTAATGATGCAATTGGGAATTTTCTGAAAATTTTCTATATTGATTTTTTTTTTACAAAAAATGTAGTTCATTTTTTTTCCTACTTGCCTAATTACATTAGCACTGAAATTGTTTCAAATTACTATATTTGTAGGGTGGCTATTAACCTAGCTGACTAGGAAAATTTAGAAAAATTTTTACTTATTGAAAATAAGAAAGGAAGTTTTTTTTCTGAGGAAAGAAAAGATTTTTCGCTAAATAGGAAGTTGAAGATAAAACTTGCCTTTACTTTCATTTTAATGAGGGTATTTTAGTATTATTTCTGATTTTTTTTTTATGCCCCAAGAAATATAAGTACCTGTTTAAATTGACATTTTTTCTGTTTTTTGTAAAGTCAGTTTATATATTTTGCCATTTAATTT
The DNA here is from genome assembly GCA_038373865.1 of Uloborus plumipes. NCBI lineage: Eukaryota > Metazoa > Arthropoda > Arachnida > Araneae > Uloboridae > Uloborus > Uloborus plumipes. The sequence goes on from JAXGGA010006708.1 coordinate 16,143, forward strand.
TTAAAACTTTTTTCTTCACCCTGTATTAAGTTTAATGATCCATCTTTGTTAATTATATTAAACATATTTTTTTTTTAAACTCAAAAACCAATATTGCAATTTATATATATATTTTTATAATTTATTCATTTAATTATTTTTTTGCCGACTTATTTTAATTCTGTAAGTATGAAAGAATGATTTTTAAAAGTGAAATAAGATTTCAGTGGAATGTTAAAAATTCAAACTAATTGGGACAATACGTAGTTCAGCTTTTAGAAAATAACAATGAAGTACTGTTTACGAAAATATTTTGTTATTTAATCAAATGAAATGATTATATCATATATATTATCATAATGTACAATGAAATGTATATTGATACGTTTTGTATTTAACAAAATTAAACAAAAATTAACTTTTATTGTTTACTGAGCATAAAGAAAAATTTAAAAATATTTTACAGTACTATATATGCTGTGGGAGGAACTATTAGGAAAAAAACTGAATAAACTTCCATTAACTATACAGACTTCACCCAAACAGAGTTGAATTTTTGATTGGAAAATCTGACTCATTTAAAAAAAAATGATTTTCAGCTGAGAGAGAGCTAAAAAATGTGCATTCAGATTTTCGGCGCTTGACCTTAAATCAATATTAAATATAATTTGATAGTAGAGTGTAAACCAATCAGAGAGAGTGGTAAATGCTACATAAGATTTAGTTATTTTGTATTTTTTTCAATTTAAACTCTTCAACAATTCCATATGAAAAGGTTTTGTGTTGTCCTTATAGAAAAGTCAAGGCAGTTGATGAATGGTCTAAAATAAACTCTTGGTGTTATAATTTAGTTAGAATCCCTCTACTTGGTTGTGATTATTATCCTTTTAAAGATCTAAACTTTGTTGATTCGTCATGAGATATTGAAAACTTCTTAAATGTAAACTTGTGTTCTTGAACATCTGACAATTTTTATCTGAAGTCATTTTTCTCCACAATAATGCTTTTGTTTGTATTTCAAAATCTGAAACTATTGTTTGCATTTCCTTTTGATTAGGTACCGGGAACAATTCCAACAGTACAGATTCAGAGCCGATGGACCTGTCTGCTGCCGCAGATTCTCTCAGGCTCATCTCGGACCATTTTCTCCAGAGATCTGGTAACATCCCCTCCGATGAGTCGAACACGATGGATGCAGAAGCTCTTCCGATCAGAGTGGACATTGAAACCTCTACCCAGAATTCTACTTCAGACTTAAGAGCCGATGCCGAGACAGCATCTTCCAGCAATGAACCCCGGCTGCCGACAACAGGAGAAGCCAGAAGCGATGCTCTGCCACCACGTCGTGAAGCAACGTAAGAATCATGAAAATAATTATGAAATGCGAATGTAAAATGCATAGAGTAATGCCCTGATTTTAAGTTTTTAGTCAAACCAGTGATCGAAAACATACCAAGTGGAAAAACGTAAAATCCGGGGCAGGGTTAATTACCTAATCGTATTGTTTAACGACTGACACTTATCCAATGAACTTGGGGAAAAAGTGTGCTAGCGTTACTTGTTTTTTGTTTTGAGATCCAGTTTCATTTATAACACATTCTTAACTAACAAAGTTGTAAAATTTGCTTCTTCATCAAGATTGGCAAAAAAAAAAAAAAAAAAAGCTTGGAGTTACTGGATCAGCTGTGGGTTGATCCAGTAACTCCAAGCATATTATCTCCCTTCTTATTTCTTTATCTTCATTATTATCATCAGAAGTGGGTATTAAATTTAACATGAGAGAATTCTTGACGTGATACGCGATGCGTGAGACATTGGCTTCTGTTGGCATAAGCCTTTATTTTTAAAATTAGTCTTGAAGCAATTCCATATAAAGATAATGAAAAATAAAAATATACAAATGGTAAGAACTTACCATTTGTATATTTAAACTTATAAAAATATTTCCCAAAAATCTAACCAGCAGACAAAATTTCATATGTGTATAGTGTGTAAAAACCCAACTGAATCACATGTGTTTACCCGACAGGTGACGTGACGCAATCGCCAAAGAGGTTGAGTAGTTTTTTGCTGGATGCATTGCATAAACAGATTTTAAAAAGTTTTAAGAAATTAACAGTTAAGGAGATAACTGAATTGAGTTGTCTGTGTTCAACATTGCATGCAAATTTTGAAGCGTATCACGTCAGCTGTTGGTTAACGGTAATTGAATAAATACCGTGCAAATCAACCAATCCTTCTCTTATGATTTGATTCCGTAGCTGCAGCGAGACGGTGGGTTGTTTTGGTGCTGAAAGTGTGCCATGTGGGCTACGAGCCCTTAATTGATTTGGCCACGCAGAGGACTCAAAGTAAAAATGTGATAGATTAGATTCGACTGCCTTGCTAAAAGAGCGGGTAGGTTTTTAAAACTTCAAATAATGGAAGATGAAGGCATTTTTAAATAATAAGGAAGTGTAGGTTGTGTTGTTTTGGAGATTGGCTGAACAGGACCGGGAGTTCAACATATTATGAGATGTTCTCTACAGTTGCCCGGTTACTGTTGATTTTAAGTAGTCATCTTCTACCTGCCGTCCGGGACAAGGAACGAGTGGGATTTCAACCCTTCCGAACCTGCTGTCAGCCATAGTGTGAGCGGGTGTGTTCAGCCTTCAAGTCTTCGTCGTGTGCCTGTGTTTTTCTGCTAGACTGTATCCTGGTATGATGAACTTTTAAATAGTTTTCAGGAACTTTCTACAGTGTGGCACCTTTTTAAATGAGGACTTCTTATTTAAACTCTAGGAAGTTTTGAACATTTTAAGAAAAGAAAAATGTTGTAAATCAAATCTAATCGTTTTTGAATATGTGTTGGGGGAATTTTACTGAATAATGTGTTGGGGAGAAATTAAGTTTATATTTTAAATGTTAAAATTATTTTTCCTATTTACACTTTACTTATGTTGAATAAATTGTTATTTAATATTCAAACATGAATTTTGTATTCTTTTCTCCCGGGCAGAACCATTCTACATTTCTGTTGGTCGGAGGTGGCCCGGTCTTGGTTTTTTTACTGATTCCGGGTTATCGCCTTTCGCCGGCCAACAGCTTCTAGGAAAACTTCAAAAAGGGTGTCAGCACATGTTTTAGAGGAGCAATATCAGATTGGACAATCGGAGGAAACCCCTCTTACTTATGACCATAAAACAGAACCACAAGAATGCCAGAACAGCTTTAAACATCTATGAAACTAGTTTATCTTTAAAATAAAAATCGAAAGAAAAAAGTTGTAAGTCTTCTTGATGGGAAATGGTTTTGATGTTTGTCAAAAAACGTGTTGGGCAGACTTTTTGAAAAAGGAAAACATAAAATCTGAAATCCTGACATTATCATTATAGCCTTTTTCAGGGATTAGCAGAAAATGACATCGGAAGCGGGATGACATGCAAAACAGACAATGTAAAATCAGGGTTCCACTGTATATTTAAAAAAAAAAAAAAAAAAAATTCATTTCATTTTGAAGATTGAATCATTTGAAGGTTATATTTGTTTTGATGTTTGTGTATTTTTATTGTGTGTCTATATATATGTACAGTCGATTCTGGTTAATTGTACATTGGGATGTACAATTAACCAGACAACATTGGGGTATTCAAACATTGGGGTAACATTGGGATGGGATCAGTTTTGATCCTTATAACTGGCTGGTCCAAGTAAGCGAACAGGACCTATGTTGCAAGAGTGTACATGATGTATGTAATGCATTAAATTGCTATTAACATTATTGTAAGGAGTACAGCAAGAAGAGATTGCCTATAATACAAACAATGTTTTTACAAAATCGTGCCATCATTTAGTGGGATTTTTTTTAGCATTCCCCCTGAATTTGCTGGATTTATTGAAAAGTTGCTGTGACCAATATTATTTAATGTGCTAATGTTGAATTTTAGCTGACCCACTATGAATTTATTCTAAGCGAGTGATTTGTAATTTTTTTTTCTTGTTTCTTCTCATGTTCTTTGACCCGATTAAACAGACTTTTAGTTCTAATAAGTAAATAAAATTAGGCTTATGTAATGGGATTCGTTTTCGCTCTTTAGTGTTCGGTCGGAATAAGCGGCTGGTCCGATTAACCCCTGATCCACTTACGCAGATTTTACTGTATATAGTAATTAAAACAATTGAAAAAATTATACAGTTTAGACAGCTCCTAAATTATATTATATATTAATCTATATTTTTCAGGCAGCCTAGTGTACAGACTTTAGCAAATCTCCTGGATGAAGTTATCCGTCTCAACACAAGACTGGAACCTTGCCTTGAAAGATGTCGAGACTTAATCCGTAGAGACCCTCCTCTGTTTGGAAGGGTGAGGTTGCATTTTGTATATTAATTTGATGGAAGAAAATGTAAATTCCAAGTCATGTGTAAAATATAATCTACATTTGGCTTGGTGTTTGTTCTCACGATAAAAATTTTTTTAGAATTTTTAAGTACAGTAGAATGCTGGAAATCTAAACGCAAGTTTCAAAACTGTCTTGGCAGAAAATCTGATTTTTTAACAGACAGTTTTCCCTTATAGAAATTAACTTCGTAAGAAGTTGGTATTTTTTCCAGATTTGTAGTTCTTTGTTGGATTACTCTATAATAGTTCCCCATGGAGTATGTATAGTACTGTAAATGTGTTATGCACCAAATTCTATGTTGTGTTGATACATATTGTATAACCAATTTATTTAAATGAATGGTATATTCTGAATGAATGGTAGTTTGAATGAATGTTATTTCCCTCATTGCTATTCTCTTTTTTTTTTAATAACAAGCTAAGTTTAAAAGGTTAAGATCCTAGAGTTAATCCAAATATAATGCAATTTTACTGCAAAGTTCTATTACAGCGAGATAGAAGCTATGGCTATGTGTTTGAGGTTGAGAAATGTAGGACAATCATTTAAAAGATAACCAAGAATTTATTGGTCAAATATTAAAAGAATAATATTACACGAACCATTTAAACTTAAGGAAAACCCTGGCCATAATCAAAAAGGCGAAAAGAACCGCCGGCCCCGATGCCGGACCTACCTCTGAGCGGGCAGCGATGAAAGAGAAAGAACGAGTCTAATCGTTCACTATTTATCTACCTATCATTTGCATATGATTGGGCATCTGGTGATGCCAACCTAAAACTGCAAACAGAAACAGAAGAGTTGAGAAGCATCCACTTAATTTGAATACCAACTTCATTCTAATACATTATATTACATTAGGCATGAGAACTCGATCGAACATCGTATGAACGTCGTTTTACGCTATCATGTATGTATAACAACCTGTCTCTATATACTCAAACGTTTCTTTGATGAAAAAGTTTGGGGGATGAAAGAACCCGAGACACCTAATAGTTTTTCGAATGTGTGATTTCTTCAGAAAAAAATTACAGTAACACCTTGTTAAAAATATCGGCCTTAAAGCATCAATTTTTTTAAAACATCAACATCATTGTTGCACTACTAGTATATATATGACTTAACCCCCCCCCCCCCCCGCTATTCTCTGCTTCTGATCCTAATTCTATCCGTAGGTCTAGTGTGTAGTGTTGTTGTTTTTACCAAAATAACATCAATAATTCTATCCACAGCAATTAAGTGATGCGCACAGATTGTTCAGCCGCATTTCCCAGTTGTTGCACTTCATGAGTCATGCATATCACTCGCTCAGTGACCTTCATATCAACTTCAGCCAGGTCCCTCCACGAAGCCCGAGGGTGCGGATCATCTCTTCGGCGCACGGGTCTTCCATAATCCATGCTGGAATCCCATTGCAGGTTGGTTTCAGTTGTCCTTAATCTGCTCACCAGAAAAGATTCATTATTACTTTTTATATGAGTGGAAGGTGCTTTTTAACAAAAGCGGAATGATTTTCCAAAATTTGTGCCATAATTAGAATTAAATGCTGTTTTGTTGTGTGATTTTTCAGCATTATTAAATAAACTTTAAACATTTTTGAAAAACCTTTGTGGATAATGCGTTTAACTAACAGCAAGGTAGTAGGTGATAGATTATTAAATTAATTTTCAGAATATCCAATCATTGATAAGTTGCATTTTATCTATGCTTTCTAGACAATAGTAATTTGTATGTATAATAGGAAGCTTATAAATGTAAATGTTGCAGCAATCATGATTTTTTATTATAATTTAGATTATTGCGGTCATTTATGATCTTGAACATATTCAAATATTGTCTAATTTAGATTAAGACCAATTGGTATGCTTTTCTTACTGTGGAAAATTTTGTTATATTGTAATATATTTTATGTGATGTATTATTCTGATCTTTCTTGCTTGGAATCAACATCGAATAATTGATATGAAAGATATTAAAATAATTCAAAGAATTAGTTCTTTTTATTTTTTCTTTTCTATCAATTGTTTTTAGGGAAATATTAATTTTTTCTTTGTAACCCCCCCCCCCCCCGTCCCACCTCACATTGTACCCCAAAATTTGCTTTGAAAAATAAAAAAAGACTGGTTAGTATCAAGACTACCTTGATAATAATGAATAAGTTTTTAACCTTAGAAGAGTTGCAATGATTTAAATCAGTCAAAATATTAATAAACAGTGGAGCAATACTCTTACTGTTTATAAATACCTAGTGTTATGTTTTTATTCATATTAAAATTTATATTTTTGTCGTTTGAATTTTAGGCTCAGATTAGTGTAACCAGTGGTGTATTAACACCTCAAAGTAGCAGTACTACAACAACTGCAAATACTACAACAAATGCCGAAACAAATACGGCAAATACTGTGGTAAGTGTTCATATTAGTTTTGAATAGTAGAAATCTTATAAGTTACTACATATATATATATATATATATATATATATTTGGGTGGTTCTTATTTTTAACTTTGTATGGGTCCTAATACATAGCATGTACATTAAAATATACAAATAGTGTGATTGAAAGACATGAAGATAAGCATTCAAAATTAATACTGCATTAGAATTTTTTTGTAATGCAACTAAGTTAAATTAATGCTGCAAATGTGCCTATTTTCGCTCTTATTCTTTGAGAAGTGCAAAAATTGCAAGCAATTCCAAACAATCATTGAACTTGAGCAGAGGACGCACAAATTGAGCGGTATTCCGGTACTGTTCTACTTAAACTTTGCAACTAAAATATGAAATTATGTTAAACTAACCCCAAGCATAAAAAGATAATTGAAAATTTAATATAATTTACTGACGAAATGAAAAGCAAACATTTTTCTAAAAAATCTATAAATGCCAACTTTTTTTTCTTTTGTATATTTATCAGTTAAAGATATCAGCATTAAAATAAAAAAATAAATTTAAGATCGAATAAAATGAGAAAATATTTCAGAAAACAAACTAAAAATATCATATTTACTGATATTTAGGCTAGACGTCATAATGCAAAAATTTGAGAATAATCGAATTTTCTGAGGCTCTAAAAATCACCAAAACACAAGTGCACATTAACTATTCTTTTGACAAAATTTCCCTTTTTCCCTACTATGTCAAGAAAGTACAAACCACAGAAGTTTTGTCATTGTATATTCTTTGCGCGAATAGTATTCTGAAGAGACTGTGGCAGTATTGGTTAATTGTTGTTTAGCTCCCATTATTAACTTTACAGCTTTTTCTGTACTTTTAACTTTTTGGATCCAGGCTGTTCATATAGACCCAGGTAGTACTACAGTTGAACCACAGATTTCTTTTCCATAGAAGGTATAAACTGTCGTACCAGACGTATGAAACCTTGAAAAAATCCCCAGCTCCAAAGGGTTCGAGTGAAAATTTCAACCCTGTCCTCTAAAGAAAAAAGACTTATGGTACAACATGTGTACCGCCGAGTTCCTAAAGGTTAATTTTAATAGCTCAGCATATTTTCTGTAAGAGGTGACTGTTACATATTACATGAGATCATTGTTGAAACCCTTTTTGCATTTCTTTTCTAGCCTCAGAGTGCGTCTAGAAGCACCAACACCGAGACTCCGACCAGCACAGGCACTAATGCTGCTTCCTCTGCTCTGCCCTCGGTGGCATCAATACTCAGGAATCAGAACCCGCTCTTCTTCATGGAGGTGTCTCCGGCTGCCGTCAGCTTCACGTCGGCCGAAGTCGGTAGATTTCCCGCCCCTCGTATGCAGATCCCGACGACCGATAGAGCCGATAGAGGTGAGAGACTTTCCCCTTTCTGTATGAGAGGCTGAAAAAGTCATTTTAACCTTTTGGATCCGGGCTATTCGTATAGCAGTTTTCCTTTGGAGATGGGCGGTACAGCTGTTGAACCGTAGATCTCTTTTCCTCTGAAGACGGGAAGGTGTAACGGCAAGCACTTGGGTTTTATGACTTTGCGGTTTGAATCCAAAGCTGTAATCGCCCAGTAAGGGGCTATGAAGTCTTGGAAAAATCGTCGGCATCAAAGGGTAGAAGCGAAGATTTCAACTTGATGTCCCAGACTAGTTTAAGTGTGGGGCATCAGTCTAAATAATTATATTTCCACAGTGTTCGCTTTTTCCTTCCAAAATATGGATACAGACTAGTTCTTCAAACAATAATTATATTCATTCTCAACAACATTAAAAACAGATAAAAACAATATTAACTGACCACCGGTACCTCGGCATTCCTACACAGCCTTCACTTCAAATATAGCTCCTACACTTCAAATATAGCTACCACCTGATAATATTAATCTACGTGCCTATAACGCTCAAAATGGCGCGGCATACTATGACATACATGTACGTAGAAGTGGGGAGCCAGAAGGAAGATTCATTGTAGGTGAGCCGGACCGGCAAAAACCTAAGTAGCGACTCGCTACCAAAAAGAAACAGACAACCAAAGTTGTAAGTAAGTAAGTCAAGTGCAGTCTCCCGGTAAAGCTCCCGCTTATATACTAACCTAATTTGCATCAAGATGCTCAAGTAAGGCCCCGCCCATACACGTGCCGAAGGCAGCAGCCAATCTTGACGAGACACGTTTCTCATTTGCATATAGGCATGCCCTCTAGCAGGCAAAAGCAGGCAATCTAATTATGTGCATCTGAGCATCGATTAGATGGAGGAAAAGCAATGAAGGGGTAAGTAAGAAGGTGACAGTTGCGCTAACTCCTTCCTCAAAGGAAAAGACTTGCGGCACAACATGTGTACCATCCGGTACTTAAAGGTCAAATGAATATTGTCTGTTTTAAAAATGCTTTAAAAATGTAAAAGTTTTATGTCCATTGTATTTTAATAATTTTAGTTTTAGCATATCTTTATTTTTAAGCAATAACATCATTTGGCGCAGTATAGCCCTTAAGGCTCTTGGGCCAAATAAACCTATCCAACCAACCAACCATCTGAATTGAATGCGTTTCATGTTTAGATCAAAGGTCAGTGCAGACCGAAACAACAACAACAGCAACAACAACCGACAACAGCACTTCCACCAACCAGAATGCCACCAGACCGGAGCCTCCCCCTCCCTCCTCCCGACCCGCCGCGAGCGTGAACCTGACCGCCGCCGGACAGGCCCACCCGCTGATCAACCTGCCGTTCCGCAACATGATCCCGGTCCCGTTGACTTCGATCGGGAGCGTGCAGGCCTTCGACGCCGGTTTACCTTGCCACTCTGTGTGGGCCTTGGAGCCGTCTAGGAGACGCCACAATGCTGGTGGTTCTAGGACACCTGCTGGGATTGTAAGTACAGGGCGAGGACTCGGTCACCTTTCTCACCTTTAGTCACCTTTTGAAATTTTGGTCACTTTTTGTCACCTTTTGGAATTTTAGTCACTTTTTTCACCTTTCTTGAAATATGTTTTAGAAAAATCCATTTTTGATTCATAAAAATTTTTGAAAAGTATGAATATTCTTTTTCTTACCTGAAAATAAATGGAATTTTGAAAAAAAAAAAATATATAAAGCAAACATCTGTCATTCAACCATTAAAAAAAGTGTTTCAACTGTGGCTCATCCACAAAACAAAACCTTTCAGAAGCAACTGTTTATAAGTTTCAAGAGGAAACAAAAAAACAGATGCACCTGTTGCAAGGATATTTGGCAGGTTTTTTTTTTTTTTTTTTGTTCTTGAAACAAAATTCTGTTGGTGATTTGCATGGAGATGGGGAAAAAACGGGGTCAAAGTTCTTATCTTTATTGTTATGTTCTTATCTCTTTTCTGCTCTACCCCCCACCTTCCCCAAAGAAAAAACTGGCTGCTGATTTCACCCCTTTTCAAATTTAGTTTAATGTTCTGACAAATGCTTTTTCTATGCCATACCACAAGTCTCTTTGACCTTGAAGCATGTGTGTAAGGCATCATTGGAAAAATACCCTTTAATTTGCAGAAAAAATGTAATGCAAGAAAGAAAATATCAGGAAGAAAGAAGTTATTTGGGAAACATCTTTTTTTTTTTTTTTTTAATTTACAGATATTTTTTTTTTTTTTTTGTCTCATTTTCAGAAGTGCTTTATTACTACTGTCTAAAATTTTTCCGTACAACCTCCGCCGCATCTGCGCACGCGCCAGGTCTCTTCGGACTTGCTCGAAATAGGGGGGGAAAGCAACGAGGAAGTAATAAGCGAACAAAAGCTGAAGGCATCGGGTAGTGCGCATCCAAAACCTAACTCCCCTTTTTCAGATGGAAGCATCCGTGGCTGCCAGGCGCACAAAACGCAAACAGACAGTATGTGCTTTTTACATTTAATATTGCTGTGTTTTTTTTAAATATTGATAGTCTATGTGATATTATCACATTTATTTCAAGTTGTTATTTTCAAACTTTGGAGATTCTTATTGTTTTTCATAAAGTAAAACTTTTTACAATGACATAGCAAAGGAAGTATTGTGTGAAAAAAAATTCACTTCAAATTTGGGTCTAAATTTTGATTTTGCTCACCCCCGAATGGATGTTCAGTAGTTTTTTCGACCTGTCAGCACGTGTATATGTACCTACCAATATATAAGCAGCCTAAAAATCCTTTTCAACCACCCCCGAGTTAATTACGACGAGTTTTCTTGTGACGTCTGTATATACGTATGGGAGGATGTATGTCGCAAAACTCAAAAACTGTATGCCGTAGAAGCTTCTAGTTTGGTATGTAGGCTCTGAGGATGGTCTAGTTGTGCACCTCCCCTTGTGGTTGCATTAGAATGTTCCTAAGGGGGCGTTTTACCCCTTTTTTGGGGTAAATCTGTTAATTTCAATGCAGACTCAAGTGATATGAATTAGCCCGACCACTTGGCGATATGTCGCCAAACTTTTAGTCGCCAAGTTTTTGACGCCAACTTGGCGACATATCGCCAAGTTGGCGACCAATTTGGTGGAATTTTTTTTTTTTTTTTTTTTGAATTTGGGTTCAACTTGGCGCTATTGGCGATATTTTGAGAAATATTCACTGAATGATGTTAAAATCGGCAATGTTTAAAAAATTAACCATTGTGAAATATTTTTTTGCACTGTTTCGTGGCAGATTAGGGGTGAAAACATTTGAATTGTTACCTTGCTCACTCCAAGCACTTTTTTTAATACTTAAGGCAACTACTAAGAAATTTACACGTAAAAAGAAGTAGTGTGGGGTTTCCATTCCAGATTTTTTGTTAACGTTTTATTTGAAATGCACAATTTTGACTCCTGCTAAGATAATTTTATTATTTAAGATTCGCTGATGATCCCTAATAATATATTTCAGTTTCTAATAGTACTGAATATCAAATATGTTCACAATGTTAAAGGTAGGTTTTAGGGCACCAGTTTTTCAATGCCTTGACCTCTGATGTGTGCTCTCCCTCCACATTACAAATCTGCATACTATATTTATTATCATTCTTTATAGCTCTCTCAGTTAAAAAAAAAAAAAAAGTTTCAAAATTTCAATAAAATCGTTGCCAAACAATCTTGCTTAGTGATGGCTTGCTGTGACATATGAATTGACAAACCGTTGCTTTGCCTTCCACGAGTGGTAGAAATTCAGAAATGAACCGCCAACATTGGAAATCGCTTTTTAATGAAATAAATGAATATTTTCTGTTGGAAATTTCTTCATATTTCGCTCTGCAGAAAATTTTGTAAATTTTTTTTTTGTAAATTTTAAAATTCTCTAATGTTTGAGTTAAATTTTTAAAACTATTATTGCGTGTCATGCGTAAGGTTTAAATTTTTCTGTATCCTGTAAATATTTTACATATTTTTTAAACTTTTTTTGTAATAACATTAGTTATTATGATTTTTTAATAACTTCATTTTAAATTACTTTTTGTAGCTCTCACTGCAAAAATAAATTACTAATGTATTGGAAAGAATTTTTTTTTAAGTTTAACATGTAATTTTGCTGATGTATGTAAGGATTTGGTAAAATTAAAAAGAAAAGAATAACATTTTCACAGCACAGTGCTCACAAGACTTAAAATATGATATAAAAGTTTTTCTCTCTTCAGTATTGGACATGTGCCGTTGTATATTTTCAGACCCCCCCCCCCCCCTCCCAGGGAAAAACATTACATTTTTATTCATATGAAATAATATCTTCAGTTTTATACTTCAACATTATTTTATTTTCTCCCTCATTTCAGGGGTGATTGTGTTCCGGTATTTTACCATATTTCCGGCATTTTCATGATCGATTCTGGTATTTTCATTTTCGAAAATGCCGAAAATAAAATATTTTTAATTATGTTCTATCTTCAAACCTCCGGATTTTTTTTTTTTTTTTTTGCTTTTTCGAATTTTCGATGATTATACCAATAATTATTAATAATATTCATCAAATAAAAATGTTAAGATGCCATTGTAATTGTTTTTTTACTTTAATAAATTATTTTATTTGCATCGGATATGAAAATCGAATTTTTCTCATTTGTGACGCTTACTACCCTACATTAATTATTATTATGTGTGTATAGTTATAGAATTATGTGTGCTTAAGTAATAGGGGCTCTAGTTTTTTAAAAATATGTCCTAAAACAGTTTTTTTTTTTTTTTTGTTACTTCCATCCCTATCATATTCATGCTCAAAATCTAAGTCTTTTGAAATAGTATGTAGAGCATGGCTGCCACACTTCCGTCTAGGGGACGGAATTCCGTCTTATGTAAAATCTCGGACCATTTGGGAATTTGTTTTAATTATGAAAACACAGCTTAAAAAAAAAGCTACTATTTAATCTTTTTCTTTCCAGCTGCATCCAAAGAAATCCGCCGTCAACAACGTGGGGACAATTTGAAGCCCCGCCTTCAGCTCTTATTTACTGTTTAGCATTTTCTCCCTAAAAATCTTTTTCCCTAAAAATCTTTCTCCCTAAAAATCTTGCCAAAATTGTTTTGAAAGACTACATTATTATATAGTTAATTTTGCTTTTTTTTTTTTTTTTTTTATAGCAAACTGCCACACCCAAAATATGCAATATATTAGTGTATAAAACATTGAACATATTGCAGGCTAAAATGTATGTGTTGCAAAAAGACCTCACTCGCTTTTCAATCCTGGCCATTTTTTAGTGGCACCCATGATGTAGAGGCTATTTTGATAAAAGTCAGAAAAAAGGATAACCGTTTTCTTCTTTTTGAATGCCTAACAAATTATTTTTGGTCACCTTTTAGTTACTTTTTTGTCACCTTTTAGTCACCTTTGTTTTAAAATTTGTCACCTTTCTCACCTTTTTCTAAGACCATCAGCAGTCCTCGCCCTGTAAGTAGTAATATTCTTTTAATGTCCATTGATAGATTTCAGTTGAGCCGTGGTAGCCCGATCGGCGAGGCACCGGACTCGTAACCGGGGGGTCCCGGGTTCAATCTTGGCCGATCAAAGATCCACTGTCGTTACTAATAAAGGCTGGGATACGTAAAATAAGGGTCGTGGGTCACCAAGACCTCCAAGTGAAACAATACCTCTGGGGGTACTAGATCAAAGGTTTGCTCAGCCCTTGGTCTGGACCAAAAGAACAGAGCGCTCTTCAGGGCCCCATCCCGGTTAAACCACAAGTTGTGGTAGGTACGGGGGACCCTGGAGTGAGAAGTGTGAAGTGATGGATTTCAGCAGTCAATGAATGGCTGAGCATGATTTCCGTGCCAGAAGTTTATGCTTTCATTAGAAACTAACATTTGGGTCATGATGGCAATGTTTTTTTAAAGTACATGTTTAGAAATAAGAAACAAACAAACCAGAAGTTTTAGGTTCAGCTTTAGGTTTCATAAAGGGTTTAAATAAAAAGGGCTGTGGCAACCCAGTAAATGAACATGTCTCACAAATGAACAAGCAACATTTTCTAGTCAATAAAAAAATGTATCATTCATTTTTGAGAAACTGCAATGAACCAGTGTCATAGTTGTTTCTTTATATTAATCATCTGTGTTACTACACTTGTATTTGCATTATGCTCTGGTGTTTTTCTCACTATTTCAAAATTGCTTTATTTCATAGATTTTTAATCTTTCCTCCCCTCCCCTCTCGTCTTTTTTTACTTATAGAAATAAATTACTGTTACCTGTTCATGTAAGAAAAAAAATCTTAAAAGTTTTTTTTTTTTTTTATTTATTTATTCACTAGTCTAACTACTCCCTGTATCAGGAGCATATTTTTTCTGATAAATACAGTAAATAATCCATTTTCAGATGCTATGAATGAATTTGTTACTCAAGATCTGTTTGCAAACAAATCAGAGATACAGAGTGCTAACAGGGGCAAACATGAAAAACCTCTTTTAGGTATTTTTGAGACAAACTCATTAAAAAAACACAACCCACTGTCTTGCATCAGTGTGTTGCTCTTCAGTTTTTACATTCTCAGAAAAGTTGGGAACTTAAAAAAAAAGATATCTTGTGCATTAATTTTTTTTGTAATTTATGTCTAAGAACATCAAAATGATCAATTTTGTACCAGCTATCATCTGGTTTAAGGCACGACCATTTCTCCTGCTCTTTTGTCTTATTTCTCCTGCTTTTCCACTTTAGAAGGTTGGCAAGTCTGCAAATAGTATATTATCTTCATGTTGTGTTTTATCAGTACATTGTTGACTGAATTCAGCCCTATTTACAGAAACAAATTTTATTAAAGTTGCTAAAGTTCTCCATTGTTGCTTTTATTCAATGGTTTGTTTGCGTGTGGCACCATGAATTATGCATTAAACTTTCTTATACTTTTTCAGCAGATTGGTCTCACGCCTAATGTTCCTGGGCGCCAAGAGGAGCAGCTTACACAAGTTATTAGCAATATAATGATGTCGTTATTGAATCATCCTAATGTTCCACCTTCAGGTAATTAATTGCAATCCTTTGTTAAAGTAATTATATACAAACGTTGTCAATTAGTCTGGGGAGAAATGTATTTATTTGTTTGTTTTAAATTTTATCACAAAATGTTAAACATAAATATGTTCCATCAATATTAGTGTTATTTTAAGAATTTTCCAGTAGCGATTTTCAACCAGTATAATGGGGAGGCGTGAGATTTACTATTCAAAGTAATGTTAATATTTTCATCAGACAAATTTCTTAAATATCACTTTACGGAGCAGCCTATCATACTAAATTCTAAACGTAACTGAGTTAATTATAGTTTTCACTAGTGGTAATGTGTAGCACAGTGAAATTATGAATTAAAATTTAAATTGGAATTTTTGTCTGAAGGGTATTATGCTGAAAAGGGTGTCGGGTGTGTACCAGAAATTGAAGAAAACTGTTCTGCATGCTGTGGTGCAAGTTTCATTATTGGTGTTGCCCGATTATTACCCAATCATTGATTTTCGCTAAAACATGTAACAGGTTTTTGCAAGGTTTGACAATTATTTTTCATTTTCAGCAGTTATTTTGTACTTTCAACAAAAGGTGGAAGATTTTCATCTCAAAAAACCGTGGGGCAAAGTGAAAAAACGAAATTTTTGTAGTAAAAAATACTTTGTAGCTGTTTGATTACTAAAAAAATTAAATTTCACTTATTAAAAATAATTAAAAATTACTTCTTTTAAGTACTTTACGAAAAAATTAAAAATTACTACTTTTTAGTACTTTTAAATAATTAAAAATTACTAAATATATTATAAACATCAAATGAATGTGTGAATAAAGAAATCAATTGATTTGAAAGAATAAGTCAATGCGTATAAATAAAACGAAGAATATATGTATGTGTCTGTTCCCAATACAAATCCACAGTTTATGTCGTATCTGGACCGCATTTGGTATTCAGGTACTTGGGCACTTGAGTAAGGTCGTAGGGTTATTTTCAACTGTCAAAAAACTACTCATTCGTTCGAATTTCAATTTAAGGACTCCAAAATGGCTTAAAATGTCTCTTTCTATCCAAAATAATTATCGGATCAACTCGATTTTGGTCTGGAGCTCATAAAAAATACTTTTTAGGGGGGTTTCCTTCCAAAGGTTTCGAAAACTCCTAAGCGCTAACTTCACTAAGAGAAAAGATATGGGCATTTTTTAATTTGGAAATATCCGTTTTAAATTGGATGTATTAATATTATATCTGCACGAGCGTGAAAGAAATGAAATAGCATGGAGAGAAATTATTGATGAGGAAAAGGTGTTGCCATATTTTTTCTTGAACATGAATAAAATTTTTGCTTAAGGCTTTTCCTGTAGCAGGGGATTTAAAACGGTTTTGGCAATGGTTTGATTTTTCATACTGCATACCGGGCAGGGTTGGCAAAAACCCGGGTTTTTCTACAAAAACCCAACCCACCCGGGTTTTTGTGGGTTTTTCTGGGTATTTGTGGGTTTTTCTGGGTATTTGCGGGTTTTTCTGGGTTTTTGTATGTTAAATTTTATCTCTTATGCGGGTATTGATATATAATGTATGCATTCATTCATATAAAAATATATTCATTAAGTTAAAGTTCTGAATCGCATTTAATCAATTTTAATGGATTAATAATTAATATTATTAACAATATCAATTAATAATATCATCAACCGAATTGTAATATTTAATGTGTATATTTAAGAAGCTTTGGACAATGGTTTCAGCTATAAACTTTTATCACTTGTTTTTTGCAAAATAGAAGAACTGTTGCAAATGGGCTTTCCTACAAATACAGGAATATTTAGGGTGTGAAAGTTTCAAAAACTTAATGAGAAAAGATGATTATTTCTATTAATAAACAAGTGCAAATAGTTTTAATTTTTTAATAGTATCAATTTAAGTAGCCTGCGTCACGTCTAGTCATGTCATTTGCATGTTTCTTATAAGGCATATCTCAATGATAGGTGTGTGCCTGAGATAAGAGAAGTGTCTAACTCCCCCCCTCCTATTTTCAAAACCAAAACTGATTAATTTCAGATGGGGGAGGGGGGGACTCTTGATCGATTTTTTTTTTTTTTTGAAATAATCTTTAGAAAAAACTAGGTTAACATTAGAGCTTTGCAAGAATTATAAATTTATTAATAAATGCTTGTCATAATATTTTAGTAGTAATAAATTGCATGGGGACGCATTTTCTTTGTTTTTTTTTTAATCAAAGTCAGTGGTATGGTACATCTATAACATAGCACTTGAAAATCATCTAAATGCAATAGGGTTAGAAGAAATGAAGAGCAAAACTTAATTTTTCTTGCTCCAGAATAAAAGCAAAATTTGCAGCAGCAACTATTCCATACAAAAATTTCAATTTCGAGACCTACAAATCAAAATTAATTTATTCAATTTTGTGTTGAATCAAAATTATCATAAAACATTAACTAGGCATTTTTTTCCTTCTACAAGAAGTTTATCAATGGTTCATTTCCAATTTATTTTTAAAATTTGAAATGTGGTGTGAAAAAATAAATAAATAATAATAAGTATTTTGCAACAAAAAGTAGTATCATAGCTAGAAAAATTTTCTGGACGATGACTTGAAAATTGAAGAAATAATAATTATTTTATAAAATAAATAATTACTCTAAGAAAAATTATCTCAAATGAACCTGATTTCTTACTTATTTTTTATGTATAATTTAGATGAGATATTATTATTGACTATATTTGTTGATCACTTAGAAATTAACAAAAACCCACTTTTGACAAAAACCCGGGTGGGTTTTTGTTGGTGGACCCGCCCAGAAAAACCCGGGCGGGTTTTTCTGGGCTGGACCCACCTTTGCCAACCCTGATACCGGGGGATCTGATCAGGACTTTTAAACACGCTTCCCTTGACATAACTTTTATTCTCAAGGTAGTTCCCGTGCAAAAGCTGGGAGATCAAGCTAGTAAATAAGTAAATAAATACAAATAAATTAGTTAATATTTGAGAGAGACCAATTGAGGGAAAAAATGTGAAGGAATGAGAAAACAAGTGAATAAATGAACAAACAGATCAATTAATTAGGAAAGTAGTGTAAATTATTCATCACAAAATGAAATATGTAGGTGTTTAAAAAAATAAATGAATAAATAAATGAAATGAACTATTTCTTCCCCTGCTTACACTTGACAACTTCCAGTGAACATTTAAAGCCAAAAAATATCTAGTATGAACTAAATAAGTCCTGCACTGAACTTTAGTAGACTTTAATTAACACTTAAAATAGTAGTTACAAGAACTTTGTCATTTCATAATAACAGAAAATATTTCTGATAAACCACGACTATAACAGTATGTATATCTAATTTAAAACATGTTGTTATTTTTTCATTGATCTTTAGAGCTATTCATTTTTTGACTGGTGTCAACTATTTGTTTGGGAACTTAGTTAAAGTATGGCTTGTGTGATAGTTTGTGCTGCAAACTATGAAAATTTATTACTTTTCACTTTTCCCCACATTCTCCTACATCTAATAGTCTTAGAGCTAGCAAGGTTTTAGAGTGACAATTTTAAGGTGTCTAGCTCTTTAACCTTTTGGATCCGGGCTGTTTTTTAGAAATTTTTCTTTCGACCCAGGTAGTATGGCAGTTGAACCACAGATTTCTTTTCCGTTGAAAAGAGAAGGTGTAAACTGTCGTACCAGATGTATGAAACCATGAAAAATTCCCCGGCTCCAAAGGGTTCGAGTGAAAATCTCAACATCGTCCTCTAAAAAAAATAGAGTTACGGTACAGCATGTGTACTGCCCGGCTTCTAAAGGTTAATAAATCGCTCCCTATACTCTTCTGAGCAGCATGCTCAGAAGTGTATTGTGGCTGAGAGTGGTTGTGTAGTTTTCTGCACATCACATTTTTGCTGGTAAAAATGATTTTTATAACATTTTGGGGCAATTAGATGCTTAAACCTGTCATCAGTATGTCATGTAATATATCGATGGAAAGCTCTATTTCTTGGCTTTACATTGATTTTTGAATTTTTATTCTACTATAATTAGAAAAGAAGTTGCATTTAAAACTTGTGGGCTGTTTTCGTTTTTAAAAAGCTCTGTACTTAATTTTTGAATTAGAAATCTAAGACTTGGCAGGATTGCTTGTCTTGTGATATGCGTCCTTTACACCAATTGTTGTTAAGAACAAAAATGGTGAGGTCAAAAACTTTTTTTACATTATTGATTTGATGTGGAATTGCCCCAAATTGACATGAAAATCACTTTTTTCCAGTACAAATGTGATGTGCAGTAAAAAACTTAACCACTCTCAGCCGCCAGACACCCGATATGCTCCTTAGAAGAGCATAGGGAAAGATATATGAAGGAGCCAGACGTCTTAAAATTGTTGTTTTTTGAAACGTTGCTAGCTATTGAACTATAAAGGGCTGTCCGGATCTAGTGAAATTTGGGTTGATTGGGTGCCGATTAACGTAGGTTTATTGTGTTGTGCTTAAAGTACTTATTCTTGATTAATATTTTTTAGGTGCTCCGGCTGCTGGTACTTTTACCATAAGTTCTGCCAGTACTCCAACCGAAGCCGCTAACAGAGCTACTCGACTCTTGTTCGACTCGGAATCAACTCCACGAAGAGCGGGGAGAGTAAGTGAATTTTGCACTTTTACAAAGTAATACTGTATTATACTCTGTGTAACGAGAGATAGCGTGTCAATTTCCCACTCTCCGCACTTTTACCCTTATGGTTGCCATAGTTACGGAGCTATGAATTTTTTTCTCACTTAGCCTTTGCAACAATGGTTAAATGCAACCGATTAAAATTGCTTTGTGCGAAACTATTATACAATTGAAAAATCAGTGTTAATAAAATACTTTTTGAAGCATTTATATACATTGTAGACATTTTTTTTTACTGTCATTTGATATCATCGTTACTCATGATGGCATGTTTTGCTAAAACAAACTATTTAGGACTAGACTTGTTGGAAAACGTTCAGAAATAACTGAGATATGAGGTTAGCAATAAAAGCATAACCCTAATTCGATAAACATGAAGTAAATGATATGCCTCAACAGCAGTGTATGAAAAAAATGAGTTAGCTGTTTTCTTTCGTGCGGTTTACATGGAGACAACTCAAAGTTTCTTAACTTGATACCTCTATTTTAAAACAACAGAGTATAACAGTTTGCGGACTTGGTTTTCCTTATATGCATCATACTTGATACTAGTCAGGCTGTTTGATGCATACTTTTTGATTACATTAATTTCTTCTCTTTTTTTTCCCTTTGGCTTTTAAATTGGAGTATTATGAGTTTATTTATTTATCTTTGCATGGGGGAGGGGGGAATTTAATTTATAAAGTTTTTTAATCTGCACTTGTTTTGGAGGGGAAAAATATTTTCCATTTCTACTTTTTTCTGAGTTATTTTCATTGAAGTTAAAAATATTTTTTTTCCCTTTTTCTCAACCTTTTCAAGAAAGGAAATGAGGATTTTCTGAATCTATCTTGAAACCTGTGTATCTAAAATCTCTGTGGCCTAAGTTTTCTATTTCCTAGCAATCTCAATTAAACTCTCTTCTTATTTCTTTCAATGCAGCTTTGAAATGTGACCCTGCACTTATTCCATCTTTGAAAGCTCAAAGTGTGCAGAAGATTAGGCCTCAAGTGAGGAATAATAAAGGAAAATGTCCACAGGTGATGGTTGGGGAGAGGGAGCTGTAGGGACAGTTTGTGCATGCATGCATGGTATGAAAACTGGTTTGCAGATTACAGAGCTATCCACAATTTTATTAGGGGAGTAAGAAACATGGAGCATGTGTGTTTTCTTGGAAATTGTCTGTATTAACAAAGAGTAATCGGGTTTTGAATCTGATTCAATGCTTGAATTGGGTTGAGCCTTGGAGTTTTTCTGAAAAAGAAAACCTTTCACTATGCTGCTCTAATTTGCAACTCCAAAGCTGGAATGTGCCACCTTGCGGGATTTACAAAATTCCTTTTAGTAGTAAAACAGTGCATTCCACCTGTATGTTTTTGGGTATGAAAACAAGTTGATCTTGGTCAAAACTTGGTCAGGACTTTAAAAAAAATCATTTTAAAAGAATAAAGAATAAGAAAAAAAAATCATACATACGATCAAATATCGCTAATTCATTTGGCTTAGAAGCAATAAAAACAAAATGACACGCCTTTGTTTTACCTTTCATAGACAGTTTCTGCAGGGCCCCTATAGTTCGTTGAAGTTGCGAATTAATTTAGAAAATTTGAACAAGCTTAACCAAATGCAAGAAAAAAAAAAAAAAAAAAAAAAACGATCTTTCAAATTATAACAAAAACAAAGGTTCAATCTCATGGAGCTTAGAATAATTTTGTACCAAATTTCATAGTTGTAGGATACGTATGCTCGCCACAGACATCCTTTCACAATTTCTCTGGCTACTTTCTAAAAATATATAGCTGCATATGGAGTTTTAAGGGATGCAAATGTATTATGTTAATAGATTCTTAAATTTCATCCAAGCTTTGTTCACTCGATATGTCTTACTAGTAGTTGAGTTTACTAAGGAGTTGTACTCTCCTTACAAACGTATAATGCAGCCTTATTTTCAATCCCTGTTTCAGTATTTTTCCCCCTCTTTCAGCCGGAAGCGGGTGAAAACAACGGGTCTTATTCGTCGCAGCAATTTACTTATCTTAATGAAGCTGATTTTAGACACTTGATGGTTGTGAGTATTTCTCTAAGTTTACTTTGATTTTGATTTGTTGTTGCATGTTATATGCAGCCTGTAGCTGAAGCTTTCTGTAATAATTTAAAGTTTTCTGATGAAAAAAGTTTTATATCAATTAAATGGGTGTCTCATAAGTGGAGGTTCTTCTGCCTTTATATAGAAGTTTGGTAAGACCTCATTTAGAGTATGCTGTTCAGTTTTGGTCTCCTTATCTGAAGAAAGATATTAATTTATTGGAAAGGGTACAAAGGAGGGCTACAAGGTTAGTGAATGGATTTTCTAATTTAGACTAGGATTCCGGACTTAGAATGCTTAACATGTATAGTCTTGAGCAAAGGAGAATCAGAGGGGACATGATTCAGTTGTTTAAATTTATCAAAATGAAAGATGTTATGGGGTTAAATTTTTGCCTGGAAAGCAGGACCGGGGGTCATTGTTATAAGCTGTTTAAATCTTCGGCTAACCTGGAAATTCGCGAAAATTACTATTTTAGCAGAGTAGTGGGAACTTGGAATAGTTTACCAGAAGAGGCGGTAAGGAGCAAGGGAGTAGATAGTTTTAAGAGGGCCATTAATCTTCATTGGAGTCTATAATTTGACTAGGACCAGCCCTGTTGGGCCCAGAGCCTGTTGCTGGTCGTCGCATTTGTATTTGTATTTGCAAATCCACTAAATGACTATATGCTTTTAAAAAACCCCAGAAACCATATAGTCTTAAAACAAGCAACGTTTTCGAGTGATTATTTTAAGACGTCTGGCTCTTTAATATATCTTTCCCTATGCTCTTCTAAGCTACATGCGGGGTGTCTGACGGTTGAGAGTGGTTGCGTTTTCTAGTGCACATCGCATTTTTTCTGGTAAAAATTAGTGATTTTTTTAACCATTTTGGGGCATTTAGAAGCCTAAACCTGTTTTAAGTGTATGTCATGTAATAGATCAATGGAAAGCTCCATTTCTTGCCTTTGCAATAGTTTTGAACTTTTATTCTTCTGTAATTAGAAAAGAAGTTACAGTCATTGCATTTGTTTTTTTTCGCACTTTTTTCGTTTTTTAACAGCTCTGTATTTTGTACAATTTTTGAAGTTGAAATCTAAAAATTGGCAAGATTACTCATCTTATCATGTGTTGTCCTTCATACCGAATTTTGTTAAACTCGGAAATGGTGAGGTCGAAAACTCTTTTTTTCATAATTGATTTGACGTGGAATTGCCCTAAAATCGCCTAAAAATTATCTGTATATATAAAAGAAACTTGTGTTAGTTACACTACTTATAACTCAAGAACGGCTGCACCAATATGGCTAAAAATTGGTGGGTAGGTAGCTTAGAGCCAGGAGACGGACATAGGCTATAATTTATGTGTGTCAGTTACAAAAATAGAAAAAAAATGTCTTATTGACTAAACCTTTTTACTAAGCCTTTTTTGACACCTCCATGGCTGAGCGACATAAAGCACACGTTCTGGCAGCTTCCGGAGCGCTGTAAACAGGTTGTAAGTTAGCGGTGCGTTGAGTGTTATTTGACTTTTTTATGAAGTAAATTTTACAAACGCGTTACTTCCCTTGAAATTTATATGTGATAAGCTGTCAGAAACGATTGTCACTTAAGAGTTTTTACGTTTCTGAGGCTGAGAGGTGGAAAGCGCTTGGTGGGATAGCTCCTGGGCTGCAGTTAAAGAGATTGTTCTTCTTACTACTGTTATATATACAAAAGTTTGTTTGGATGGA
Organism: Uloborus plumipes; assembly: GCA_038373865.1. NCBI lineage: Eukaryota > Metazoa > Arthropoda > Arachnida > Araneae > Uloboridae > Uloborus > Uloborus plumipes. The sequence continues at coordinate 39,793 of JAXGGA010006708.1, forward strand.
TTTATCGATGGAGCAGTCAGTTGATAAGCAGTCCGAAAAAATTATCTTTTTAACTAAGCCTTTTTTTGAGCCTCTGTCGCCGGGCGACATAAAGCACATGTTCTGACAGCTTCTGGAGTGCAGTAAAATAGGTTGTGAATACAGAAACAATAATGAATGATTAATGTAGGTACTTAATTTTTTTGTATTTTCTAATTAAAAAAAACTTAATAAATTCAAATATTTGCTTATTTATTGCCTTTAAGGCGGAACAGAGTTCGCCGGGTCAGCTAGTTACTTTTACAAGCAAAAATGGGATGTGCAGTAAAAAACACAACCACTCTCGGCCGCCAGAAACCCTGCACGCAGCTCAGAAGAGCATAGGGAAAGATATATTAAAGAGCCAGATGTCTTAAAATTGCTGTTTTTTTGACGTTGTTAGTTCTTGGACTAAAATGATAGTGAGATACTGCAAAAATCTAAATAAGTAATGATTGAAAGAGCATAGTGAAACCTGTTTTTCTGTGCATAAATTACCTCTGTTTCCCGTCACCGAAATATGAGGTCTTCAAGTCTGCTAAAATTTAAAAAAAAAAGTCTCTGAATTTAGCAAGTTTCCTTGTGTAAAGGAAGACATTTTTCTGACCCTTTTGCAGATTGATGTCCACATGCTGAAAGTGATATGACATGGTGCATTCTATTCTAGCCAAATTCTTAAATCAGCAACTTAAAAAAAAACTGTAGCTGACTTTTAGAATTTAAATTTCAGTAGTAAGAGGACAAGGGCCAATATTTCTGTGTCAAAAAAAAAAAAAAACTTCTATGTTCTTTCATTTGCATTCTGTTGAATTTTTAAAAATTATTGCATGATTCATATGGTTCTCTGTGGTCAAAGGCAATCAGCTAGTTTTTATTATAGTTTATAACGACCGCACGTTATAAAGACCATCCTAATATAACGACCGGTGAGAAAACCCCCAACTGTATCCCAATATACTCTATGTACTACCTCTCATAGCGACCACTCGTTATAAAGATCGTTTTCTGTAGGACGGAGATGGTCGTTATATCGAGCGTCGACTGTATACTGCTTCTGTTGTAATTTTTGGTTTTTAATTTATGTACTACCTGGCCTGTTTGGTTTCATTTTGATATGAATATGTTTTGTACTTTAATACTGAATGTGTTATTCATTGCAGGATTTCTTCCTAGCTTGTGGTGGACTGCAACTGAATACTCTTTCAGAGATCTTATCATCTTACTGTGCCGTTGCACTCGAGCGTGATCGATTAGGTACTTTTCCCGCAGAATTTCATCTTAAATTCATTTTTCATTGTATATGGACATGATTATTAGAGCCCATATCATGTGTACGAAAAACAATTAAATATATGCATTTAAATGTGCACTAGAGTGCATTATAAACTTTAAAAAATATGCACTAATGATCTTTTTTACTTATATTAAGAAAAGTTGTCATTAGAATGAAAAATAATTAATCTTTATATTTTTACATTTTATTATTAATCCCCCTGCATTTGGACAGTCCCAGAGTTGTATGTTAAATGGACGAGATATCTCGTCAAGAACCGCAAGGTGGCTAAGGCAATTATATACTGTATATACATAGTTGCCACACTTCCATCTAGGGGATGGAATTCCGTCTTTTGTAAAAAGTCGGGATATTTGAGAATTTGTTTTAGTTATTATGAAAATACAGCTATAAAAAAAAAAGCAACTATTAAATCCTTTTCTTTCCGGCTGCATCCAACCTCGTCCGCCATCAATGAGGACAAAAGAACTACAGAGAGTGACTCAGAGGACATAACAACTAGTACATGTGCCTAAGTTAGAAAAATAACCAATTTTTTTTTTTTTTGAAGGCTAATAAAATAAATCATTTCGTTCGTTATATTAATTACGGAAAGTTGTCTTACGTCTCTTTATTACAATGTATCTTGCAGCCAAGAATATCTAGCCTGAAATAATTTTTACTACCAGTACCAGTATTTTTTTGGTATGAGCTATAAATTCAGATGCTTTCTTTTTTCAGTAACATAATTTTTTTTTTTTTGTTTCATTTATTTCTAAATTATTTATTGTTTAGCATTTTCGCCCTAAAAATCTTTTTATTTAGGGCATTTTTTGGTAAATCATATATTGTCAAAAAATGTTCTGAAAAATTACATTATAGTTAATTTCGCAATTTGGTTTTATTATACAGTTTATTGCCACACCAAAAATAAGTAATATAATTGTATAAAACATTGAACATATTGCACGCTAACTTTTATGTGTTGTAAAATGACGCCATGCCCTTCGCAGTACTGGCCATTTTTTAGAGTGGCAGAGTGGCACCCATGCGTATATACATGCGCTTAAGTCGAGAAGTTGAGTCGAGAAGAAAATGAGTTTAAAAGTTGGGGACTTATATCTACTTATATTAAAAACTGAGTATCTTTCTAACTATCTTTCTTTCTTTCTTTCTTACTATCTATCTATGTCACACTTCTTTCTCCTGATCGCCAATGAACTGAAAGTCAAACCAGGTACCGATAGATAGGTAATTTTTCAGGCTTCATTAGTTTTAATTTATATAATTATACGATTTTAATTAACAAAGATATCAATTAATAAGTAGTCAAATTTAGTAGTAGTCATTTGCAGGCCACGACTAATTAAACTTTACAAAAATCATCTTGCAGAAATAAAATCTTTTTTGCATAAGAATGAAACTTGTAGGCTTTTTAATGTAAGAACATTCTTGTTACATTTCAATTTCCTTTTAAATTGGTAATTTTCAAAAGTTGCGGCAAAATAGTCTTGATTGCTTCAGAAAGCATGGGCTCGACTTATAACACGCGTTTTCGATTTTTTTTCCGATTTTTTCTCATAAATATAGGAGGATCATAGTGTATCTATATACATAAAAATGGATGTATTTATATTTGTATATATGTATGTTTGTATGTTTATTCCTTATACAAATCCAGTTTTGTCGGATTTTCATCAAACTTGGCACAGAGGTTCCTTGATGCACTAGAATTCACATAGGCAGGGTTTTGAAATTTAAAAAAAATCCAAAAGCTCAAAATTCAAATTTTTTTTGTCTTAAAATGGCCATTTTCTTTTAATTTTGAATATATAGAGTAATAGAGTTAAGCCTTTAAGCATACAAATTGATAAAATTTAACACATTTAAATATTTTCCCGCAAAGATTACGATTAACAATTAATTATCAATTTAAGGCTCACCTATTTAATTTTAGCATGAAATAAGTTAAAAACGATTACTGCAACAATTATTTGTATTCGCCACTATTTGAACCACTATTAGGAACTGCTATGTTGTAATAATAAGCACCCGCGCAACACCGGTTAAAAAGCTAGTAAGGTATAGCGAAACAAACATTCATGTTTTTATGGTATGCACTGTTATTCTAATGAATTACTATAAACGATTTTCTGTTTTCTCTACAATTTTGTCATTTAACCCTCTCGCTGCGTATTTTTTTTAATCAAAATAGGTTCAAAAATTGCGTATTTTTTTATTACATATTTCAAATCTACATATATTTTAGACTTAAAATATACAAAAATTTTTTTGTAAAAGAGTTTTTTTTTCAATATACAATTAGATCATAGAAAAAAGTTGTCAAAATATTGAATAATATTATATATTTCTCAGAAACGTGGACAACTAACGCCATTTGTTAGTCGACATCTAAATAAACAATTAAACATTACAGAAAAGCCGAAATGAAACCATAAACGGGGAAAGAGCGGGTTGCACATTAAATCGACGGCAAAAACGCTTCCCCGCGATAATCGCGGGTTACGCAAATTTTGCTACTTCAACGTTGCCCGTGGAAATCGCGGGATGCGCAGCGAGAGGGTTAATATTATTTTTGATAATGAAAATATCCTTTCAAATTTTGTAAATGCATTGGGAAATATTTGAAGTATTTAACTTTGAATTGCATTTATAATTAAGTGACTTATGAGAAAATAATGTTTATTTTATTTGATGTTTAGGACGATTTGGTAACCTACTGTGGTTTATAGCATCCAAGCTTTCTCTCAACGATATCTGGGAAATTTATAAAGGTAACCTTCGTCCAATTATTAGGATGGAATTCCCACTTAAGATGTATTTGTTAGATGTGTTTTTTGATGGAGGTGCTAGAACTCCTGATGCAGAAGCTATAGATTTACTCATGGACGAGTTCATATCAGATTTTGCTCCAGCTTTGGAATATTTTGCTGTAAGTTGCAGTGTTTCTGTTTGTTTCTTACTTTGTAATGAAAATGCAATAAGTACATACATGAATCTTACTTAAAAAAGCGAACGTTTTTGTCCCTTTTTTTCAAATCAAAAATTACTTTATGTATCATAAAAAAGCTCTTCCAGTAATTAACTAAAGAAGTCACTTGTTAGAAGGCACTAACTGTTAAGCTGTTGAGCAGGCATAAGTACATTAGAGTGGATTAAAGTATACTTGGTAAAATTATTTGTACAATTTATTTTACTTTTGTGAACTCCTTTTTTTCTGCTTTTCCAAGAAAATTTTGTTGCAATTCTTTCCTATTCTGCTCATTTTTTTTTCTCAAAGTTGAAGAAGTCAAATTAATATTGCTGTTTAATTTGTATTATAAAATCCCTGCGTAGTTAGAAATTTCATTTCTATGTTCGAGATTTTTATTTTGCTGGTCACTGCTTTCTTTGTTTGAAAAGATTACCATATTAACAATTAACAATGTTTTTAATTTTTGTGAAAAATTCATTGATTTAAGCTGATTGAGCTCCTTAACACAAATAGTTTAATTTATCATGTTTTTTTTTCAGAGCAAGGTGCCAGGTTTGCCTGGCAGTGATTTTAAGAAAAGCATCTCAGAGTTTTTGAAAAAAGCTGGCACTGATATTCTTAAGACAATTTTAGCAGTTCCAGGTTTGTAACTTAAATGCTTTAAAATCCGTACTGTAGTTAATGCACAAACTTTTACTGCTAAGTTCTCCTGCTATACTTCATGATATTAATAGTCTTTGAGCTAGTAAGGTTTTCGGGTGACAATTTTAAGACCTCTGGCTTTTTAATCAGGGTTCGTACGCTACTTACAAACTCCTTATAAACTCCTACTTTTTAATTAGAGAAAATAAGGGCCCTTAAAACTCCTGAATGTCATCATTATCTCCTTACAAACTCCTTATTTTTTCATTCTGTTAATACATGTTTTTTTTCCTGCTAAGTGTTTTCTTCTGCCACAGATCCCAGGGGTGATTGTGTTCGAGTATTTTACCTGAATTCCGGTATTTTTTCTTGTGTTTAAACCTAAAATCCAGTATTTTTCGCTATGCCTTCACTTAGCCGCTATATCTTTCCACATCCAATTTTTTTCCTTACTCCAAATTTTCGATGATTGTATCAATAATTATTAACAATGTACATCATCTAGACCTGTTAAAATGACATTCTAAAATTGTTTTACGTTAATACATTCTTTTATTTGCCGCTTTTATACTTTTGATGCCTTCAATTTAATGATGCAATCTTTTTGCATCCGGTTTGAGAATAGAGTTTTTCTGATTTTTTTTGTTTACTTTGCTATGCTAAGGGGCAAATAAGTAAAATGTCTTTTTATTTCTATTAAAATCGAGAATTAAAACTTTTCAAGCGAAATTCTGGGTTCCTTATTAGTCAAAAAAATTAAATTGAAATAATTGATTTAATTAAAATTTTATCTCGACTACGTTGATTGATATTGATATGTGTTTATCAAAGAGCTTTAAAATTTAAATTATGACACATTTGTTTTAATAAATCCTTTGAAATATCGTTTTTTTCCCTTTTGTTTGTTCAACGCGTTCATAATGAAAATCGCGATCTCTTTGCATCCGCCGTTCAAATAGGAATTTTTGCATTTATGATGTTTACTATACTCTGTCAAGAGGTAAATAACTAAAATTTCATTTTATTTATTTATTTATTTTTTTCTGTTTAAATCATTAAGTTGAAATGTTTTAAACGAAATCCTGTGCTCTTTAAAAGTGTCAATCGTCAAAAAGTTTAAAAAATTTGAAAGGTTTGAATTTTGGCTTCTACTATTTCCACTTCACTTAGTATTATTTTATTTTAATAATAATTTTTTTAAAGTGTCTTGTTTTTCAAAAAGTACTAATTTTCAATTAGTCTTTAATTTTTTTTTTCGTTTTTAAATTAATTTTTTTTAGAAATTTATTTTCAAAATAAAATATTTTTCAATAGTTGCCCCCACCCCCTTCGGTATCTGAATTTATTTTAAGTCGGCTAATATTCAAGAAGCAGTAAATTCATATTTGACTTTCAATTTAGTGTATTAGTCAACATATTGTATGACAGCAAAAATAAATAATACAAAAATAAATACAACATTTTTTTAATGTGTTGTTAAAAATGCGTGTTTTGACTGGAAAACACTCCTTAAAAATTGAAATAAACTCCTGCAAAACTCCTTATTTTTAATTTTCAGATTTGAGTATGAACCCTGTTAATATATCTTTCCCTATGCTATTCTAAGCAGCCTGCAGGGTGACTGGCAGCCAAGAGTGGTTGCTTTTTTTACTGGGTATTACATTTGTACTGGAAAAAATAGTGAATTTTAAGTTAATTTTGGGCAATTCCATGTCAAATCAGTTATGAGAAAGTTGTTTTTGATCTCCCTATTTCCGATTTTAAGAAAAATTAATGTGAAGGCCGTATATGACAAGATAAGTAATCCTGCCAAAATTTTTAGATTTCTACTTCAAAAATTGTACAAAATACAGCGCTATTCGAAAACTTAAAAAGTGCGGGGGGAAAAAAGCAAAAGTAACTTCTTTCATGATTATAGTAGAATAAAAATTCAAAAACTATTGTGAAGGCAAAAAATAGAGCTTTCCCAAGATATGTTATATGGTTTAAATTTCTAATTTCCCAAAATGATTAAAAAATCACTATTTTTCCCCGAAAAATTTTATGCGCAGTAAAAAACGCAACCACCCATGGCTGCCAGACACCCCGCATGCTGCTTAGAAGGGTAAAGGGAAAGATACATTAAAAAGCCAGATGGTCTTAAAATTGTTACTCGAAAACGTTGCTTGCTCGTTGACTATAAGTTGACCACCTGTGTAATTTGACCACGAAAGTACTGCGCCACAAGTAATCAACTTACGAATGTTTTGCTAAAAAGGACGTGTTATAAATGAAATTGGATCTAAAAGAAAAGGGGGTAAAGATTACTCATTTTCTTCACTAGTTAATTTTATTAGTGTCAATTTAAAAATATATTATTACAGTCGATGCTCGATATAACGACCATCTCCCTCCCCCCAGAAAAAGGTCTTTGTAACGAGTGGTCGCTGTAACATGTAGAAAATAGAGTATATTGGGATGAAGTTGGGTTTTTCCCTCCAGTCCTTGTATTGGATAGTCTTTATAACGAGTGGTCGTTTATAACGAGCGTCGACTGTATACTTTTAATCCCGTCCCCGATTATATGTTGTCCCCGATTATATGTTTTCCCGTTTGGAAAGTTTTTTATCACTGATCAGACTGAAAATGTAAAATCAGGGCTATTCTGAAAATACTTTAGAATTATTTTACATTTGCTTATGCAGTGTTCGCGCTGAACTAATTTCTACTTGGGTCCCATGGACCCAATAATGAAAAAAAAGTGGGTCCTTTGATGAAAAAATCGAGTCCCGAAATATTTGAATAAAATAACATTATTATTAAAATACAAATGTTGTAAATGCATTGCATCTATATTTCCTTAGAATAAAATTTACTAATTGTGTGCATACTTTTCAATGGAAAACAAGTGAACTTTGTGAATGATTAAAGTATACTTAGAAAGGAGCTGTTCTTTTAGTTTTTGAGATCAATATTAATTCAATTTAATTAGTGACTAAAATTTGTTTTGGTAGCTCTTTGGCAAGCCAGTATACTGTCCTCATTTCTTTATCAATTTGCTTTTCTATTGCCACTTCCGAACTTTTCTTGAAAAAAGATTGTTGTTTAATGATATTTACGGCAGGGATGCACACAACCTTTTTGAAACACCAGGCTACAAAAGATTGATTCTGTTCAGGGTCACTTCAGAAGGGGTGGAGGACACAGCCTATTTTGCACTCCATTTTTAGATAATATATATAAAATTGTACAATATGTTCCTTATTTTTACACTCTTTTCAAAAAATAAAGAAATAAACTTACTAAAAAATAAATGAAATTTAAAATTAGCAGGTATAATTTAACTGTCAGTATTATTTTTTTAACTAGACTCAGCGAACTAATATTAGTTTAAACATGTTTAAAATTTATCTGAAAATGCACAATAATCCATTAATTTCAAGTATTAAATTGACGAATTTTCAGCAAAATTTGATACATAAAAAAACCATTGATGCTACAATGAGATAGCTTAGATTGCACCTTTAATTTTTTTTAACATTGGGCTTAATATTAGTCGTATTAAGGCACAAAATAAAGAGGTTTTTAATTGAATTTCTGGTATTGGACATGTTTGAATTCATGACATCAATGTAATACAAGTTGTAAGTACTGTCAAACACAGTGGCACAAGAAGCAAGTTTTTCTAGCAATGAATAAAGACAATGATAAATCCATGATTTTAATCTTCTGCTATTTTTTAAGATTTAAAATCAGCATTTGATTTTTGTGTAAAGGTTAAAAAAAAAAAAAAATTCTTTGTGGCTAGAAAAGCAATTATGTCTTCAGAATGTTTTTAATTACGTTGATTAGTTTATTGAAAACATCTGTAAACAAATCATATGGAATGATAAAGTAAAACATGTAAAGCAAAACGAAACTAAATATTCTGTGGAGAAATATATAGTTAAATTTCAAGCAGAAAATATGTTTCAAACGCCTTTTTATTTCGGGCGGGGGCGGGGGGGGGGGGGGGGAATGAGACCAAGGGGGAAAATATCACTGTATTTTAGCTCTGTAGGGTTTGCACTAGCGGCTATTTAGGAAATTTTCTGAAAAATAACTAACCAGAAACAGATGCTTCAAGATTGCTGCCCAATCAGTGCCCGATCAGTAAAAATGTGCCAAAATTAACTAAGCCTATTTTCCACATGCTAACGAAAAACGGAGAAAAAAGATCTAAAATATTACAAAAATTTCGTACTTGTGTGATGTTTACTATTCAATACCAAGAAAAGAATGGGAGGACAATGGGACAACATGTGCAATGCCATGGCTTTTAAGAATAGGGCGGGGAGTGATTGACATCTCTAAGTCACAGCTGTGTCCGACCCGGTTCTTAGAACCAGGATTGCCTGGCAACACAATAGGGGGTCATTGAGTTAGCTGATAAGGCTGGGTTTCTTTTATTCTTTCCTCTCTTTTCATGATTGTAAAAGTTCAATTATATACAGCATGAAATCAGCTCCAGTTTTCAGGAGTTTTCCGATTCACGGGTCCGAAATAACTTTTTGATCGATTTTTTTTTCTCCTGGCATAAACTATTATCTTTGGGTCCCAGGGACCCGAAACTGCGTGAATGTTGCGTCCGTTCTACGAGAATTTGCGTAAAAAACCCGCTATAGCGGGTAAACGCGAACCCTGGCTTATGGCCAAAGTAAATTAATTAATTTTTAAGTTTTTTTTTTTTTCTATTTTTTAGTGTATATTATAGGCATGCATCCATATTCTATTTTAGCAATGTGAAAACGGTCTTGCCCCTGTTTTGTACGAGCTCTTGAGAGGATTTTTAGAATTCAAATCAAAAAGCTATTTAAATTGATGGTGCTTTGAATTATTTCTATTTTTCATTTCATGATTAAAATAATTCTTTGCTGTAAGTAGGTAGTTTTGCCATTGTGTTTGTTACTTCCAACTTATAAATTTTGCCTTTATCTTTCAGGACACCAAAGTAAAGAGGGATACTCCACTTATGGAAGACGTGCTTTCCGTGAATTTCTATCATTATTGGAAAATACCCTTCTTGGAGGCAGAGAAACTTTTTGTCGTGTACTTGTCAGTAGTGTGGTAAGTAAACCCACCAAAAGATGGTGTTTTTCAAACTTTTTTTTTTCACAGATAAATTTAAGGAGTACTAGTCTTTTAATTTGATTTCATTTACTTATTATTTATTCACATAAAATGAATACTTACGCAGAGAAGTTGTAAAAAATGATTTTAAGTGAGAGAAATGAATCTAATACTGTCGAACCTCCATGTATCGAACTTCCACATGTTGAAAATTTCTAAATGTAGAGCATTTAACAAATCTCCGTGTTCTTTTCATATAAAAATTGCATCCAAATTTTTGAAAAAATTTCCATATATAGAAATTATTTTTTGGATATAGTGGTTTTTTAAATTCAATTTTAGAACGTTTGCGTCACAAGAATTAAAGTCGGAGCAAAAAGAAGCTCAGTGATTGTCACTACGTATTTCACAAGTCAGTTGAAGTGCCAAAGAGGGAACAAACAAATGGAAAACTTGCAAATTTTAGAACAAGGCAAAAAAAAAAAAAAAAAAAAAAAAGTAGTTTTTGATTAAATTTTGCGGTTTGGCCTGTAGCATCAAATTTCTGGCTATGTCTCTTTTTTTCTGATAATTGTTCTTCATTCTCAAATATACTAATCTTCAGCAAAAAGCTGAAAAATTTGAAGCTGACAAAATATTAAATGCTAGAGACTTTAAAAACATTAGTTCACAAAAAATGTTCCTCATAAAATTTTTAGTGTAAGTATTTAAAAAAGGTGCTTTCTTTGCTGAGTTTGTTACAAAACTGGCTATCCATCAAGCCTTTTGTGGTTCTTTTTTTTTTCCTTTTACAGAATGTAACTATGATCATTGTAACCAATGTCTGGATTACTGTTTATTTAAAAATAATAATTTTTTTACTAATTAATTTTATAATTAACTATATAATGTAATTTGCAAATAAATTAGAAATAGAGTTTTATGTTGAAAAAAAGAACTTTAAGTGTTAAGAATAATTATGATAAAATAAAGCTCGCTTCTATATATTGAATTTGCTACTTCAGTATATGGAGGTCTGACTGTGTAATTTGTTATACTATGTGAAATGAAGTGTCCAGAATTAAGTGTATCGGTGTGAGTGATATTCTCTCGTCTCTCTGCAGCAGGGGCTCCAGCTTCCGGCCACGCTGAAGCGCGCCATGTTGGCCCTGATCTCCCGCATCGTGCTCTGCACCCCCCTGGAGGAGGGCACGGCCCCGGACCCCGGGGAGGCCTCCGGCAGCCGGGCCCCCTCCTCCGAGGCCCCCGACCACAAGGAGAAGGTGAGTTTTGTTGGAAATTACATTCTGTCGTAAATTGGCAACACGGTTTTCTTTAACAGTATGCAAATTTCTGCATCACTTAAAAGCATATATATAGTCAACTGGTATGTTTTGGCATTGACGATGTGGTTGTAAGTTATCTTGTCAGTTGGATGTTATGTTGTTTATGTAAATACGTTTGTTTTAATTCTAGCATATAAAATAAAATGCATCTATTTTTTGATTTATATTATTGCTACATCATTGAATTACACGGACACTGCTTTAACTCTGCTAAACATTTGAACAGTTTTGTTGTTTTTTTCAGATCCGGCGGGGTTCTCTAAAGTGGTTACCCCCGTGCTGCCGTGCTGAGCGCAAAAGCGGTATCTGCAGTCGAGCTCAAACTGAGATATTACTCTGTAAAGTTTTGCGCCACCATGTATTTGATTCAGATGAAACTTTTGCAGAATTTTTTAAAAAATATTTCGCGTTCTTAAATGACCATATCGCACCCTTGCTTCCATAGTGTTACAACTCAAAATATGACGATTTTAAGTTATTGGTGTCACTGGATTCAGAAAAAAAAGCTCTATCAATCTCAAAAAACCTTTCTAACTTGAGGGAATTCAGTGGCCTCTGGATAGCAGTTGAAACGGTGTAGACGATTCACTTGCTGTCCCCACCAACTTGGAAAATTTATAATTTTCACGATAACGAAATATCAAATAGGGAAGGATACCAAATAACGTCTGAAATTCAATTTTAAAAGACTCTCACATTTTGCCATGACTTTCAAGCCCAGAATAATGATATCAGCGACGGAACAGTTTTTCGCGTTTCCTGAAAAAAAGCGGATTTTTGAGTTGTAACACGATTGAAGTAGGTGTGCGATATAATATTGTATTCAGATAAAATACATCATAAAGAGCCACCTGGTGGCAATAACTCAATTTCGTTAAAAAGTGCAGATACGACTTTTGTGCTTAGCACGGCAGTGTGGCAAAAGGCTGCCGACACGGCGACATTCTCGCAGAATCCGGGAGACGGTGTGCAGAAAGATTTTTGTGATTGGGAGGGAAAAAAAGGCTAGGAAAAAAAATATATAAAACAGCCAGCAGAAAAAAATCCAATAAATCTATAGTATTAATGTTAACATTTTTATAAATATAAACACCATGTGTTACTGTAAGAGGGTTGCATATATATTTATTATTGAAGAATATTCTAGTGTTGCAGAAAGAAATTGGTTCTAGAAAATTTGTCGCAGAAAGCTAAAAGAAATTCTGCCACGGGGGTGGTTACAGGCCGAAAAAACCCACCCGTGTTTCTTCGGGCGCTCCCAATCGGAAAAAACCCACTATGTCGGTAAAGTGGGTTTTTTAAAAATTTATTTCGTATTGAAAACATTTATTTCAGAAACTAACTAAATGTCACGAATATTTTGATCCATACTTACTAAGCCTAGAAATTGATATTGATCAATTTAGTCTTAGTCTGTACCTGATCCAGGAATTTCCATCATCCTTTCTTCTGACAGTTTATTAGGTATTAAAAATAAAACTGCACGTGAATTTTGCTTATCTGTTTTTTTTTTTTTTTTTTTTTTAAATACTTTGAAGATAAGAAAAAACAATATATTTCAAGCTATAATTTAATTCAGTATTAATTTAAAACATAATATCAATTTAAGAATATCAATGTTACAATGCTTTTTCCAAATTTGTGGAAGAACAAGTTTTTTAAAAGGTCACAGTGATATCTCTCCAGGACTTCCGTGATTCTATGAAATGTAAAATATCGGATATATCGAATATATACAATATTTTGATGTTTATCCGATATTTTGAAGCAACACGAACTAAAGTCTTTAAATATTAAATCTGTCCACAAATCAGTTTCTTTTTTTACATTATTATTGTATTATATACACGTCAAACTAATATAATATTATAATTATTATAATAATACTGTGATAATAATGCAATGTATTAATACAGTAAATTTAACTAGACAATTTTAATCTACATGAAAATTGTTACATGCTAATAATATTAAGTGTAAAATTCAAAAAGTGTACTTTATTCAGGGGTCTGGCCAGAGGAAATTCGGGTCCGTTAACGGAACCTTCACAAAAATACGATCAAGCAAAACGGACCCTTCACAAAAATACCCCCTATCACCCCCTATCGAGCAAAACGGACCCTTAACAAACATACGATCAAGCAAAACGGACCCTTCACAAAAATACCCCCTATCACCCCCTATCGAGCAAAACGGACCCTTAACAAACATACGATCAAGCAAAATGGACCCTTCACAAAATGCTGATCAAACAAACAAACATTTCACACATTATTCATTCAAAAAGCAAATCTGAAATCAAAATAATGCCTAGCATATTTCTGTGTAAAAGCCCATAACTTTTGGGCCTTTTCTGAAGGTAAAGAAGGGAGTCGCTTATCTGCCAACTTAGCTGAAAAAAAAAAAAAAAAAAAAAATCGGCACTTCCTGCCTGCCCTGCTATGCTCGGGTAAGCAAAAAATCTTCAGTGTAAAATGTAGCACTTTTGTTGGTTTCTTTTATCATATGCAAATCAAAGTGGCTCCTGTGATGTTGCTGTTGTAGATTTCTCTGGAAGTGCAGTGTAAGGATTTTTCTCCCTGCTATAGACTTAAACACAAAGGAAATAATAACAAAAGCAATTATCAGCGTTAGAACTGCAAACATATAGCTAGGGTTGGAGAAAAATGGGATTGCTTCTGGGTAGAGCGATCAGCTATTTAAAATTAAAATTATCTCCATCTGAAGTCTTTGGTGCCATGTTTTGACCTTATTTTGGTAGAAAATTATCTGTTTTTAATTTCATTTATTTATTTATTTATTTTTTTTAATGCTTACAAGGGTGGTGTTTTAGTTATATTCAGGAATTAATGTATTTTTGCGTCTGTTAATTTTGGAAGTTTGGTATTGTTTGTTTTGCTATGTTTCTCTACCGTATTTTTCCTCCGAATTTTTGGCAAATATGTCGGTGATTATTAATGATATTCATCATATAAACCTGATGAAATGTAGCTCTAAAATTTTTGACTTTAATAAATTATTAAAAACCGTTTTTATATTTCTGATGCTTTCATGTTGAAAAAAGCGATCTCTGCATCCGATATGAAAATTGAATTTTACTTACTTTTCAAGCTAATTACTCTTTATTAGGAGGCAAATAAATGAAAATTCGCGTTATTTTTTGCTCAGACCATTTTAATTTTTTTAAAGCAAAATTAACTGTTCTTTTATGAGTCTAAATGTTAAACGATCGTTCCATTTTATTTTTGCATTGTGTTAACAGACATTAATAATATGTTTACCATAGACCTTTAAAATGCAATTGTAAAAAAAATTCACTAAAAAAATGATTTTATATTCCGTTTTTATGCTTTTGATGTCACTTAAATGATGACTTTGAAAACTGCAGTCTCTTTGCATCCGCTACAGGAATCGGACTTTTCGCATTTTTGATGTTTAATACGCTTTTTTAAGAGAAAAATGAATGAAATTAATTTTTATTTGTTATTAAATTAAAAAAAAAATTGCAATTTTTTTTTTTTCAAAATTGTTTGATTTTTACAAAATTATTTAATTTTTCACAAAAAAACGGACCCTGTGAAAAATCCTGGACAGACCCCTAATATTACTACATTATATTTTATTAATGAACCATCATGTAAATATTGTATCATTTTAATATTGTATCAGTTTGTGGTTACTTTAGTAATAAATAAACACTATTAATATTGTTAATATAATTTTTATGTTGAAATTATGGTGGTTTGAAAAATAAATATTGAAAATATCAAAGTATTATGATATTTTCAAAATAAATATCAGATATGTATTGTGATATATATCATGATATGTATCGCTTGCTATGTATGGTCTGACCCTGCTGTTGAGCTAAGAAAAAACCATAGAATATAAGTTGGGCTAAAACCAATATAGGGGACTGGGGCAAAGTGAAATGGTAAAATATTTTCTCAGCTTGCAGTGCAATTCCTAGGAAAAGCTAGAATTTATCAGATACATGAAGTGAGAGGCAAAATCTGACACACTTCAAAAAGTATGAAAAGTATCCTGATTTTTTTAAAAGCTACTATGAACTCTGCATTTTAATTTGTGTTGCCTTTTTAACAGAAGGCACCTTCAGTGCCCACCAGGAGTAGAGAGCCTGCCGACGGCCAAGAGAACAGTGCGGCTCCGTTCTTCACCGGTTTTGCACGCCTGGCGGAACGTACGTCGGCACTCCTGAGAAGCAGCGCGAGACCCGAAGATGATAATATCGCAGAAGTGGTCATAGGCTCTCAGGGCTGGCATAATACACTGCCAAGGGTAAGTAATGATGCTGAAATACATTGCTTTTGTTGGGTTTTCCAAAATATATTTTGAGATTTTATTCAAATTTTGGTTCGCTTATTCTTCTTGCAAATTCCATATGCAAGTTTTTATGCTTCTTACTCATTTCCCGATCATAGACACGTGCGTGCCTTTGGTCATAGTATGACAAACTTTCTTTTCATTTGATTGGCTGCCGTTCTATCATCAGGAAATGCAACTAGCTATGCTATGCAGATTAATTCGTTTTGTATAATGTGTTTTCAGGAACTTAGTTTGTTCTTCTATCTACTTCGACTTCATGTCTACGTCTTAGTCGTTTTTGCTCAGCCGTATTGGCTGCGTTCTTAATCCATGTAAATGTCTTTTAATAAATGTCATTAAAATTAAATGTTCTCATTATTTTACAACTCCGATTCTCTCTGCTCGGGCGTTTAAAAATATGATGGACTTTAAATCTTAATTTCTCTATTGAAAATTCAACACTTTTTAACTCATGACGCAACAAGGAAGGTTGAAGGATAAGTTTGACGTGTCTGTGTATCTGTCTGTGGCACCGTACAGCCTAAATGGATTGACCGATTTTGAAAATTTTTTTTGTTTGAAAGGTGAAGTGATCGAGAGTGTTCTTAGCTAGGTCGCGTCTTCGGATGACATTAATTAACAAAGATATTAATTAAAATCCTTTAAAATGTTTTTCGCGATTTTTGAAGTGAAAACATACTGGAAAATTTAAAACAATAGTACCAAAAGAAAGAAAAAAAATCTGCGTCTGATAAGATGTGTTTGGAACTTCCATGTAAAATAGAACTCGAATTATAACGTTTTTTAGCAAATGCGGCTAAGTCTTAAATCTACAGGATTGGAAACCGATGTCATTGTTGGCCGACGAGGAAAGAAAACTCAATGATTTAAAATGTTTATCTGTTGCCAGTTTCTATTTGTTAACAATTAAAATACTTGTAATTGATTTTAGTATAAGAATTTTCAATTTTCCTTCTTTATTCTGCTTTTGCGACTAGCAAAATTTTACTAGTAAGGATTATCTTTCCTTTTCCGTGTTTGCCATATCTTCTCAAAAACAATTAAATATATTTAGATTTAAAATGCTTTATGACCAGAGAAGTTCGTTTTAATATGAGATTGGCAATCAGGGTCAGGGTTGTTTAAATTTTTAATTTAATCTTAGTATTTGTTTACTACATATTTCTTTGCTACCAAACATATTCGGGTTACGGGTTACTTCAACAAATTTACCTCAAGTTGCAAAATTTATTTTGTTTTAAACTTGAGTTAAATTTTAATGAATTAGTTTCACAGTTCACAGTTCTTTTTAACTTATGATTTTTATAATATAAAGTGAGCATAAAACATTTTCAGTATTTAAATTTAAGTGTTATTCCAATGATGCAATCTGAGGGACGTAATGACCTAGTCCCCATAGTCAAGGGTCAATACAAGATTGTTTGTTCAGGTCCTGCTGTGTGAATTTAGTGACAACTAATATGAGAATTTTGTGAAAACTAATTTTATCAAACACTAAAAATCTGTTTCGACAAAATGTATAAACTTCCATTAAAAACTACATTTAAAAATGTACCAAAATACTATAAGAATATATAAGGGTAGACAAGAACAAGAAAAAAAAGTGCCCACTACAGGACATTTAGTGCTAGCACTATTTATTAATTTAAATTAATAAATAAAGCTCTCTTCAAATATGTTAGGAATGTTAACTCTTATTGAAATGGTTATTCAACTAATAATTGAAATTCAATCATTAGAAATGCATACAGTTAAATTGAATTAATTAGTTAAATAAATTAAACCAGAAACTCGTAAGTTTCGAGTCTCGAATTTTTTTGTAGATTTTGAAATTAGGATTTTTATAAATTGTTGGTTTTGGGGATTTAGAATTTTGTGAAGATCTCATTTCGTTCTATATTGACCTTATTAGGCTGGTTCACTGTATATAGTTATTATGCACTTTTCCTTTAAAAAAGGCTCAACTTGTATATCTTTTAGGAATGGGTACCGATCATCACAAGAGACGTGCAGAGACAACGCAGACAAGCTCCTCAGGCACCTTTCAGTAACGCCTATATGAGTGGGATGCCATCCAAGAGGCGAAAGGTATGCGTGTTTGTGTCTCGTAAATCGCAACGGATATTGTAAAACAGCAGTCGAAAACTTAGTACTATGAAATCAGTAAAAATAGACAACGTTTTAAAAAGTACTAATGTATTTAAATTTTTTTCATTTAAAAAGTCATTTTAATTTTAAAAATTTTAAAAAGTTAAAATCATTTAAAAAGAGTTTAAAACTCGGCAAACTGCTGTTTCGGGGCTGTAAAATACAAGCCCTGTCATCAGTGCATCAAAACGGAAAAACAAGTTCAAATGTTAAAGACAGTCGAGTGAACAGGGAATGGATATTCTGATTGTGTCAGTGTTCCAGCTAGTTGGGAATAGTTTAATGTACTATTCCCTTTTGATACCTCTATGTCATTAGAGCTGGGTTTGGCATAGGGTAAGTGCTCCAGTAGTCGGCTAGTCTCCAGTAGTCGGTCACGATGACATAAAACTCCCTCATTAATAGTACATTCTTAATTCAAAATCAGATATGACGCATTCACACATTCATGTACCTATCCTCAATCATCAACCAGTGGCAGTTTAGTTTTGGGTACTTTTTGGATTTTAACATAATTTTTTTTTTAAATTTCTGAAATAAGGAGGTGGTTCAGTATCAGAAAGGTTTATTCTAAAGTTTTACCTTGTTTTTGTTGCTGTATTGATAGCTGAAAGTTCTAGGTTAGCCAAGATCATCAAAAGATCTCTTAAATGGCCGACTACTGGAGCACTTACCCTATCTTAAAATTCAGAGCTAACGTTCATTAATGCTTATAGCTAGTACAAAGCCTTTTCACTGAGCCACTCAGCTCGCATCTTAAAATATTATTGTTAGTAAAAGTTGGGGGGAGGGGGTGTATATATAGAGGATTTGCTAATAAAATGTCTTATACATTTTGCTTTTTGTCGCGGAGCTGAATGTTTTAATTTTCACCTCAGAAAAAGTAATTGTTTTTTTTTGTTAGTTCATGAGTCCTTTATCATTTGAACAGATAGGAAAATCTATGCTAACTGAACAACAAATGGGAACTTGAATGTAATTATAAACCACACAATAATTGCAATACAAAATTCCTTTCTGTGGCATATAAAGATACCAAAGTTATATGCAGTCAAAGTAATATGCAAATTACAAATTTATTTCGGAATTTGCTGTCCGTTTAATGATACGGAATTGGTGTACTCATTTAATTTTTAACTATTTTTCCAAAATACTGCAAATGCTTCTATTTCTATACTAATCTAAAGTGGCTACTTGTTTCCTAGGAGATATTTGTTTTCAACCAATTGTTGTTTGTAAAAATGAAATATGGATTAATAACCAGCTGTTAAAGCATGTACTCTTGCTTGAAAAATGAAGTAAGGGACAAACTTTAGCTCTGATAAACATTAAAATTTTACATTTAAAAATGAATTTTTTAGACATATTCTCTTCAAATTCATTTAAACACAGAATGAATTCTTTGGTCATAAATATAATTCTAATATTTCAAAACTGTAGACATTATGCAAGACAGTGCTGTGGACATCCCTATTAATGACATTTTAGATTTCTATTCTGTTGTTTTAAAGTGTTTTTAATTGAAAAGTAAGTAATTTTTTGGTGAAAATAAAGAAAAACAACAAATCAAACATATCTGAAGTTCAAAAAATTTTAGAAAAGCTGCTGAAATATTTTAGATTCTTTCATAACCTTCATATATTTTTTTAAAATTTAAGTCAAACATGTTATTCTCTGAAACCTTTTCATGTACTTTTATTTCACAACTAATAATTTATTTTAAAAGTTTTAAAATACTGCCCACTTTTTCGTAAAAATTTAGAAAGTTTAAGAATATTTCAATATTTTAATAAGCCGTTTTGCACTTATTTCAAACATGTTTTTTGCTAAATGATTACAACACAATAATCACTTCTAAAAATATGTGTATTCAGTATAAAGGTTAGAAAATATTTTGTGATCAACTGTGTAAAAAATCATGAAAATTTCTTATCCAAGTAGCATCAACTCGTCGGATTTTGCTCAGCCGATCATCGAACTCCTCGTAAACTGATCCCGTAACGCACGATGACATCGTTCCGATCAGTATCCGAGCACGGTTTTCGATGAGCTACTTTTCATCGAAAAGTGATATCCTTCCGATCAACTTTCCCGATGAAAATAAGCCAAGCTATATTCCATCGGAAAACAATATCCTTCTGATCAAATTTCCTGATGAAAATATGCCGAGCTATATTTCATCGGAAAGCGACATCTTTCCGATCAAGTTTCCCGCTGAAAATTAGCCTAGCTATATTTCATCGGAAAACGATATCCTTCCGATAAAGTTTCCGGATGAAAATTAGCCAAGCTATGTTTCATCTGAAAACGATATCCTTCCAATCAAATTTCCCGATGAAAATATGCCGAGCTATGTTTCATCTGAAAACTATATACTTCCACTCAAATTTCCCCGATTTAAAATATGCCAAGCTACAGATTTCATCGGAAAGAGGCCGTAATAATCAAATTTTCTGATGAAAATTTTCCCAATCTCAAATTTTTATTAAATATGCAGTGTTGGTCTCATTAATCGTAGACTTGGTGGCGTGGTGGTAGAGCGTTGGCTTTCCACGCCGATAACCCGAGTTCGATCCTAGAGTTGGCTAGCCGCACCTGGTTGGGGGAAAAAAAAAAAGAAAATGATCCAAAATTCATCGCTACGGAAATACTCTGCTCTTATATTGCTTCAAATCTCATCGTATTTTTATCCAAAATTGATCCTTAATTCATCGCCACGAGCTACACTGCTCGTATATTGATCTAAATCATATTGTATTTTCATCCTAAATTCATCGCCAGGGAACAGCACTGCTCGCGTATTGATCTAAATCGCATCGTATTTTCATCCAAAATTGATCCTAAATTCATCGACACGGGACTGCACTGCTCGTAAATTGCTCCAAACTCATCGTATTTCGAGCAAAACTCATAGGATTTTGCTGCTCGGATTCTGTTCGAGCCGATGAGACATATTGGAGCAATTCCCGATGAGAACTCATCAAAATTCAATCATCGGCCGATGAGAATTTCATCGGGTTTCAATGAATGGCCGATCATCGGCCGATGAGATTGTGCTGCTAGGGTATTGTTTTGGTTTTAAATAGGGATGGACCGGATAGTGATTTTGCCGGATATCTGATATCCGGTGGCTCATCGCACGCCGGATACCGGATATCCGGCCGGATATCCGGCATTACAATTACATTGCATGTTCGCTTATTTTTATGTAATGCAGCTTCAAAACAATAAATCAAAGTTGTTTCTCGCATAATTTCTTTAAGAACATGTTAAATACATTTAAATTAATTTTTAAAGCCTCTATTTTATTTGTACAGGAGTAGCGCTATATATGAAATGAAACACTAGCATATTGTGATTTCTTTCTAAATTATGTATTTTTATCAAAATAGACGAAACTTTAAAAGATTGAATTAAATATTTCTGTATATACTCAAAGTTTAAACTTTTAATTATTCTTAGTTTAAATTTTGAAGCTTTTCTGTTTCAATATCATTTCAATAGGTTTCTACGTAAATGATACAGTTATTAAATATTTCACCAATATTAAAAAAAAAGAAAGAAACAAAGAAAGAAAAAAGGAAAAAAAACTAAGCTCAGATAAACGTTTTTTTTTTTTTTTCCAAATTGATACATATTTTATTAGAATTTTATGAATTTAAACTTTATTACAAAGTAACACATTTTCTTATTTCTAATTTTGCAATAATATAAAGCAAAATTTTGCGTTGAAATTCTTTTTTTTTAAAGAATAATATGCATGTAATTTTTCTAACATACGAGTTAAAGAAGAAAATATTAAAACAGGACCAGTGTGTTAAATAATAATAATAATAATAAAGTTATACTCAAATAATCAGTTAAAAAGTTTTTTGGAGTTTTATAAACTCCAAAAAACAAAGGAACATGTTTTCTGAAGATTCAAACCAGCAGTTTAAATATACTTTTAAGAGGTATGCTAAAGTTGTTCACTTTTTAAAAAACAAATGAGTAAACTTTACTTAAATAATCAACTTGAAATTTTACTTTAGTTCCAAAAAATTAAGATACATATTCTTAAAAGTGGCAAATTATCATTTTAAATACATTAAGGGTCATGCTAAACATATTCACTTTTTTAAAAACAAATTAATAAACTAATTCTTAAACCATCACCTCGAAATTCAACTTCATTTTGAAAAAATAAAGATACATTCCGAGATGCAAATGTTATATTTATGGGTTATTCCAGCCAAAATGGTACAAATCATGTCTGAAATTGTCGAGTTAAGTTTATCAAATGAAGTAATTTTCGCCAACTAATCATTGTTTTAAAAATTATTCTCTGTTTATTTGTGCATAATAAAGTGTAAATGGCTTGTATATATGAGTCATTCATTAAGGGTTTTGAATAGTTCGACCACTTTGTGTAACAGAGGAGACAAATGAGGTTTGAAAAATATATTTCTGATCGTAAAGAAAAGTTAATTACAGAACAAGTATAAAATGAACTAAGCATCCTAAAACTAATTCTGTCTGTAATTTCAAGAAAAAATATTTTTTGCACTATTAATGCGACTGTAACAGAGTGGACATCCCACAGTGCAAATTAACTATCATCAGCAAAGAATTTTAGGCTTATCTTAGTTACTGATTATATAATTCAATGTATCAAAGTAATCAAAGCAGATACATTACTTGTACTTATTAAAAAAATATCACATTGAATGCGATTGCTTATTTTATTTCTGAAAGGCTTGTAACAGAGTGGACAGTTTGAAACATAAAAAAAATCTAGGTACAAAGATAAATAGGTGTTTTTCCAAGATTTTTTTGTTTACATACATAAAAATCAGCAGAAAGGGTGTCAGAAGCATTTTTTGTGTTGTGCATTGCAAATGATTTTGTTGTTGCATTTCAGCTTAATCTTAAATTGCATTTTAAGTCCTAGCAATTTGAAGGTGGGGCAGATCATTTTTTCCTTCTTTTGCCAAAGAATTTTTTTTTTTTTTTGGGGGGGGGGGGTCCTTTATAAATGGCTTATGCCTAAATAAGTAATACTTGGTTACACACAATTAGATGGAGAACAAATAAAAAAAATATAATTAATTGGTGGTAAACATTAAAATTAATTTCCAAAATTCTGAAGTATCGGGACTGATTTGTACCATTTTCGCTGAAATGACCGATATATTATCATTATTATTTAAAATTATTCTAAACATGTTCACTTTAAAAAATAAATTAATAAACTTATATCTAAATAATTAACTTAAAGTTTTACTTAAATTCTAAAAGACAAAATACACTTTCTAATGATGCAAATTAACATCTTAAATACAGTCAAGTCTCAATAGCTCATAGTCCCAAGGGACCGGCTAAAAACTTAGAGTTATTGATAGTTCGAGTTACAAGCAGTTCCTACCGTCTTTTCAAGAATTTGGGACCAAATGAAAACTTTGAAATGAAGGTATATTTGAGTTTATAAAGCTTTGAGTTATCGAAACTCGATTGAATGTTATTGAGGGTCATGCTCAACATGTTCTCGAGGAGTTACGGAGTGGCGTGACAGACGTGAAAAGATTCTAATAGCAGAGAAATATCTTTTCTGAAAGGAAGGTATTACAGAAAGAAAGAACAAAACAAAGTGCAAAATTCAAAATTTCTTTACACACATTTAAACTCTTTCAAAAAAAAAAAAAAAAAAGCATGGTTTTAAGTTGCGACGATTCATGGGGACAGATGTTTTCATTATCTAAAAGAAAACTTTCGTCAATGTTAGATAGGTTATTTAGTGTATGTTATTTTCAATTATAATAAAGCAATAATAGTGGCAAAGTAAAAAATATCTAATTACAACATCATTGGGTGTTAATAGATCGCAATTTTTGTTAGAAGCACAAAAACTAAAAATAAAAGAATTCAATAAATAAAATAATTTGAGAATTTATATTAAAAGCTACTGCGATTAATTTTTATGAACTAACGATATGATCGTAAGTTTTTTTCAAACTTTTGTCGCACATTAATCCTTGAAGGTTTGTAGCCTTTTCTTTCTAAATATTTTAACTAAAATATTTTTGAAAAGCTGAAGACAATCATTTTATCTGGCAATTGTGAAAAATCAAATATGCAGAATGCTTCCATGTCCAGTACACAGTCGGAGGAATAACACAATTTTTGTTTTAGAAGCAAAAATTGGTAAAAAGGAAAGATGAAAAGTAATTACATCATCTAAAAGGTTTATCAAACAATGAAATTTTTAACTAAGATTTTTATAAAAAAGAAAATATTTAATTAGGTCCTCACATCATACCGGATAACCCTCACATCAATTCCGGATATTCCCCACATCAATACCGGATACTTAGCCGGATATCCTGCAAAAATCTTCCGGATATCCGTATCCGGGGCGGTCAGCCGGATCGGATATCCAGAAGTACCGGATACTTAAAATATCAGCCGGATAGGCCGGATACCGGATATCCGGTCCATCCCTACTTTTTATGCATTGAATTGCCTTATGCTAGTTATAAGAATTAAACATTGTCAATGTATCCAATTGGCAACGTAATGCAGTGTAGGGTTAAGTACAAAAATAAACCCCTATTTTGAGAATCGCCTATGGACTAATTTTTTGAAATTTTTGCTCAGATTATGACCACTGGAAGTACGCCACTGCTGGGAACGTCTCAAGGAACACTGTCTGAACTCCTGCTGCAAGCGGTACAGAGTACCGGTGCACGACCC
Source organism: Uloborus plumipes (assembly GCA_038373865.1). Classification (NCBI taxonomy): domain Eukaryota; kingdom Metazoa; phylum Arthropoda; class Arachnida; order Araneae; family Uloboridae; genus Uloborus; species Uloborus plumipes. The sequence goes on from JAXGGA010006708.1 coordinate 64,358, forward strand.
CTCACCAGCACAGAAGAACTGAGAAGGGAGACTTCGCGAGACACCGCCTTGCAATCTTCCTTCGAGGAACACCTCAAGGGGGCCATTCAGGAGAGGCTCCACAGGGACCTTGACTACTGCTCAGAAAGATTTCCCAATGCCGAAAAATATTTCATCGATCGTATGTAATGGGGGGTGTCGATCGGTGCCGTTGCCGACGGACTATTGGGGAGTGAGAAAATATTTTTTACTTTATTTAAATGTGCTATTATGTGTTGCCTGTATAATTTAAGTGTAATAAAAGTGTGGAAGAGTTCTATTTGAGAGTTTCTATTCTTTTGTTTTATGGGACTCCCATATGCTCCGGAAAACCCGAAGGCTTTCCTTGAGGAAAACCTCGAAGGAATTCTTCGAGGACCTCAAAATAGGGGGCTCCTCCCCATGCTCCAGAAAATCCAATTTCTTCAAGTCCCAAGACGCTACGGGAGTATATGAAATGAAGGCTAGTCTCTTGAGGAAAACCTCCTACCCATCCACACAGTACAATCGGCCTTGAGGAAAACCTTAGTAGAGAGGGGTCTAGAGATGCGCAGGAATATCTCAACAGAATTTATCATACATGCATAAAGGATTTCCTTGAGGAACTCTTGGCTTTTCCAGTGCGGCGGGGGGGGGGGGGGGGGGGGGGTCTTAAAATGGCTAAAGCATGGTATAAATCTTCTGAAACAATTACAGTGGAACTTCGGTAACTCGACTGCCTAGGTTACATTTATTTTGCCAATGTTAATTTCAATGGGTGGCAACTTTTCTAACTTGACACATTTTAACACTTTACCGACCGGTAGCGATTCGAACATCCTATGCCCTTTCACCGCCCGTTCAGCTGCAGATCGTCCAAGACACCGACTCGGTTTTGGCCTAGACTGACGCGCGGGGATATATGTGCATTTCTTAAACTCTGGTAAAATTGTACGCTTCGTGTTATTGTAGGGTAACAAAATTTAATAAAATCTTGTACTTTTAGAAAACTGCTGGTGGGCTTTTATCCGCCGTCTAAGGCTAGAATTTTTGCATAATACAACCTTCATATCGATGAAAAAATCCCAACTTTCCTCGCAGGAAAATCTAGTCGCACCCAGCTGCACTCGAGAAAACGACAGCTTGATTGGTGAAAAAGGTAGTCACCACAGATCGGTTCAAAGTCGATTAATCGACGCCCGGTCGGTAAGCGCCGGAGAGCAAACGTCGAATAATCGACGCCCGGTTGGTAAGCGCTGGGAACAAAACGTCGATTAATCGACGCCCGGTCCGTAAAATGTTAAGGAACCTCTGTAAGTTGATATCCACTTGTTATTTCAGTCCTCTTTTTGCTATCAATATTCTCTCTAGTAAACCATTACTGAGGATTTTGCTGCTTATTGGTCAGTCAATTCATTGTGTTTCCGAAAGAGCTCCTTTTGAGACTTCCAATTAGTACCCACTTCAGTTTTAAAAATTTTCTAGAGAGATCCTCCCCTCTCTTTAGTTCACCCAAAGATAGCCTGAAAGAGTTCTTAATATTTCAGCATGAAAGAAATTTTTGGAGAGTACCTCTGAAACTCCTTCCTGTTAGTTCACGAAAGATAGTCTAAATTTTCATTCGTAAGACTTCCATCTTTACTAAGCACCCTAACCCTCTTTACTAAGCACTCTAACCCTCTCTTTCCCTCTTTACTAAGCACCCTAATCCTCTCTTTACTTTTACATCCCCGAATAGTAAACGTCTTACCCGCCCCAATTTAGTTTCCTCTCTCTCTTTCAGTTACTCAAAAATAGCCTAAAATTTAGCTTTTAATGTTTTTTTTTTTTTTAATTTCTACTTAAAACAGTTGCAACCCTTCTTCTAACTTCTCCAAACATTGCTTAAATTTTCATTTTTAATGCTGCAGTTTTGTAATTACAGTAAAATCTCGAAAGTCCCCCCACCCCATCGATTATAACCCCCTCCCCTTTTTTGGAAAAAAGTGAAATTTCTCTTATCCTGAATATACTGTATAAAAAATCTCTATTATAATCCCACCACCTGAAATTTATCAGTTTAGTTTTGAAAATAGGAGGGATTATTTTCAGGATTTTACAGTAAGTCAAAAAAGGGCCACTCCTCCTTCACTAATTTTATGCCATTAAAAACAATCTGAACTTTTTAAAAACACTGTATTAATCCATTTATGCCCAGTAAGCTAAAAACAGGATGCTTGTTAGTTACTACATACAAAAACCTGTAATGGGTATATCATTTTACTAAAGCTGTTTTTCACAAGTTAAATAGTCCTTGAAAAAACCAGTTAGAGCCACTATTTGGACATCCGAGTTTATTTATTGACAACTATTTTCAGATAAATCAGTCAAGCAACGATCCAGCATGGGTAGCCACAGAAAGTAAGTTTTTTTTGCGAGCTTTTTTTTCATAAAACTAAACTATTTTAAAATGAGTTGCTTAAAATTGATCAGCATGGCTGCCACACTTCCGTCTGGGGGACGGAATTCCGTCTTTTGTAAAATTTCGTATCATTTGGGACTCTGTTTTATGAAAAAAATTAATTTAGCTTCAAAAATATCATTCATATTTTTCAAAAAAAAAAGTAGCTGTTTAATATTTTTCTGGTTGCACCTTGAAGTCTATATTTATGAAATAAATTTTTTAAGCATTGTTATATAAATCCAGGAAGTTATATTGAAGCTGTTTATTCCAGTGTATCTTGCAGCAAAGAATCTTTTACCTAAAATAGTTTTTATTACCTAGAATGTTATAATATGAACTTTAAAGTGCGATGTGTTTTTCTTCAATAACAAATAAAGTATTTTTTTTTATTTTTATTGAAAACACACACGCACACAGTTTTCATCTTAAAAATATTTTCCCAAGAACTAATCTGAAAGTTTAATTACTTAAATAATACATTTGTGTTTAACATCTGACATATTACCTGCTAACATGTTTGTGTAACGAAATGATGCCACATGATTTTCAGTCCTGATCATTTTATAGAGTGGCACCCATGTTGATCAGAGATGCCTTCTGTAATGTTACTTTGCAAAAGTAAAGTCAAGTAAGGTCGTACTTTGCTCACATATTGCACATCCAGAGTGAAAGGGGCACATCTCAAAAAATGCATTTTTTGGAAATATCTTTAAAAAGCATACCTTAATACACCTTACATGAGAAACTGACCCATTTTTTTCTAGAGTTAAGTCACAGCTAAAAAGCAACTTACGCCCTTATTCTGCCGATTGTGAAGGGGGAACACACCAAAGCAAATTGTCCCAGTAAAGGACAGGCCCAGTGCTCGAATTGCGGGGAAAACCATGCAGCCTCTTATCGGGGTTGCAAGGCCTTCCCCAAACCTAAGATTAGCCTTGACAGGCCTATTTTCAATCCTAACAAAATTAGGGAAGGTATATCCTTCGCCAGTGCTACCCCCTGCTGGGAACAATCATCTCCTACCCACCCTCCTCCGGAGGCTTTTAACATTAATGAAATTTTTTTTTTTTTTTTTTTTTTTTTTT
>JAXGGA010006709.1:0-67882 GCA_038373865.1 Uloborus plumipes
CTTTAAACTAAAGAATTTTTTTAATTGAATAATATCTTCTGATCAGGCAACGGATCTGAATTTTTTTAGAAAAGGAGCATTTCACAGTTTTTTCAAGGTAACGTTATTCAAAATTTGACTTTAAGTTTTTTATTTCTCTTTCCGTTTAATGGTATAGAACGAAAACGTAACAATTATTACTACAATATTTCAGAGGATTTTTTTTTTACTTACTTATCACTTTTAGATTTCCGAAAATAATTTTAAAATTCAATTTATTTTCATTTTTTTAAAATTTGAAACAAGTTTTTGTCAACTATTAAAGACCAGCAGTATCATTGATGTAGCTACTATAGAAGAAATTGCTTAAAAAACAATTGATGATTGACGAACCATTTGATCTACATTTTAACTATAAACACCATGATGTACTGAGCAAATAACGCTGTTACTTTTAAAATTCAAGAAACTTTCATTTTTGAAAAGAATGATAGTTTTGCTTGATTTTAAGGTAACCTTATAATATTGCCCTTTAATTAAACTCACCAAAATATTTTTTGGCTCATTGAGTAGTGTCTTTCACGAGTTTTAGGCGTACAGCGCTAAAAAGATTAAAAAAAAAAAAAAAAAACACCCCACCTCATCATAAAACTGCGTTTGTACGTGGGAGGTGGGGCAGGGTCACATAAAAAGTTTGAAGTGCTCTTATATCATAATATTCAAGCGAATATTATGATATAAAAACTGAATATACTGAATGTATCAGCTACTTTTTTTTCAACTTAGTAATTGCCAATAACAACTTTTCTACTATATATTGGTTTAGAATAAAATGTAAAAAAAAAAATATTTTCTTCAGACGCACTTATTATACAGGGTTATCGGAGTTACTCACTCTATTTCTTTAAAGAACTTTTAACTCGAGATGTAGGATAGCACTGCTGTTAGCACACTGCTCCTTAAAGCACTGCGGATCCATAAAAGTGAACACAAGTGTATTTTAAAATTGACAAAAAAGGAGACAAATAGTCTTGAAATAACACAATTTAACTGCGAAATCATCTTTTTATTTTATTTTCAAAACTCTTGATTTATTGTTAATGCATTCTTTTTATTTTTATTTTTATACTTTGTTAGCTATTTAGTATATTATGCATTTTATTTTAGTTTAGTTTTTTAATATTTTTTATTTATATAGATATATATTTTTCATCATGACATTATTTAGTGTAGAATAGTAAATTTTCTTGTAATGTATTCCTTTTTTTTTTACTATTCTTAATTTCTTTTATAAATTTGTTAGAATTGTTGATCTCTACATGCGTGTGAGCTAAAACTCGAAACCTTCAATGTCTCTTCAAGGTCTGATGTAATTCGTATATCAATTTGTCTAATTAAACTACCTTTACGCTCTTTTTCGGAGAAAAATTGCTCAATATATTAACTTGTAAAAACCAGAAAATTGTTTCTGTCATCGATTCTCAGCAGTTAACCTAGCAAGGATTTCAATGTCATTGATCGCTCGGTATTGCTGTTATGGTGACAGATATCATTTGTTTTGTTCTATCACAAGGTAAAAATATATTAAGCCGTATACATCAAAGTAATTGACAAAAATCGTATATTTTTTTCAACAATAATTTAAGAATCTCTGTATGAATTATCGTTTAAATGCTTCAAACTGCACATTGTAAATATTAAAAGTAAAGTTTAAAAAATTTCAAGTTTGGTTTAAAATGCGTTTTTTCTTCCATGTGAAGTATCTATTAACTCCCAAAGGGACTGCAATGCATTCAATTTCCAACAACTGAAAAAAAATCGATTAAGATTTTGAAAGTAACTTTGAAATTCAATTTTCAAACTATATAATTTTTAATTTGGGTTTATGAAGTCGAACCTTTCTGTTAAAGTACTATACAAAGCTCAAGCATTTTGTTTGACGAATTATTTTATCTGCAAAAGGTGGAAGTCTTTTACTTTATATTTGAAAAATGTCAAATTTCCAAAAGATGGAAAATGATTACGATTAACCCATTTATGCTCAGTAGCCTAAAAACGAGACGCTTGTTAGTTCCTGTTTACAAAAACCTGTAATGGGTATATCGTTCTACTAAAGCTGTTTCTCACAATTTAAATAGTCCTTCTTCTTGAGAAAACCAGTTAGAGCCACTTTTAGAACATCAGAGTTTAATTATTGACAGCTATTTTCAGACAAATCAGTCAAGCTACGATCCAGCATGGGTAGCCACAAAAAGTAAGTTTTTTTGCGAACTTATTTTTCATAAAATTAAACTATTTTAAAATGATTTGCTTAAAATTGATCAGAGATACCTTCTGTAATGTCACTTTGCACAAGTAAAGTTAAGTAAGATCGTATTTTGCTCACATATCTGCAAAATATCCCATAAACAGAACGTTAAATAAGTTGATAAATGTGGAAACAGCTATTTTAAGCCTAAAATTTATGTAAACCATTCCAAGTAAGAGTTTTAAGCAGATAAAAATTGAAAAAAAAATGTTTAAAAAACTTGGGCATAAATGGGTTAAGTAATGTTTCAAGGAAACAATAAGACACATTATGTGCAAGAACACTGAGAGATACCCTTGGGCCAGAGCTAAAGAAGTTGCATTTTTCCTGGCATCCTGTTTCTTCTGCTCTAGTTAAGAGCATTGAGACGTTTTTTTTTACTTTTTTACCGTTTTGTTCATTCTGTTTCATTTTAATTGTAAGTGTGAGCATGTGTTTTTTTCCATTTCATTCTTTTGTTTGCTTTTTATAATTTTTCTATATTGTTTAATATATTTTGTGCTTCTTTTTACATGTTTTGTACTGTTGTTCTTTTTACCTTCTGGCAATACGTGATACTCTGTGGTGCATAAAGAGTTACTTTTTGCGCCTATAATAATAAAAAAACAGCTGAAAAAAAACCACACAGTTCCATTCCCTGATGGACATAACTTGTTTCAAATTCAATAATTTTCAGAAGCTCACTAGTTATATCACTTCATTAAAATATACACAAATAGCTCTTTCAATGGAAGCAAAACAAAAACATAAGCTTAAACAAGAAAAAAAAACACAGTTTGCGCTTCACCTTACATGCCCTACAAAAGGACATAAATTGTTTGGAATTCAATAATTTTCAGAAGTTCAGCTTCGCAGAGTACTTCTCACCAGCGTCGCTTTCTCTAAGTGGCTCCAGACGGGATCGAAGAACCGTTCATTTGTCGGCGGACATTCATTTTCCACATTTTGCGAACGCCCAGACTCCTCCGGAGCAATCGATGCGCATCTACAAGGGGCTCGGGATGGTTATTGTCTTCTGAAATCTTCAGGAATGGTACTCTTCAAGTGGAGAGGCAATTTCGGACGTCTGCCCAGATGGGCGAGGAGATGTTTGAACTGTATTGAAGGCAATTCCGTGCTATTGGATTTTCGTCGCTTTATCTGTGAGGTGCCGTGGAAGTGATGTGGACGAAGCAGAGGAGGAGAAGTATCCGTTTGTTGTTCCGTTCAGTGAAGGTTTTTAATGGTGTCTTTATTCGAATCAATTACGGAACAAGCATAAGAAAACGGCTGTTTGACAACATCGGTTTTTGCATTTCTTGAGTCTGTATTGACACATTTCAGATTAAGCATAAAGTGAGGAGGTTCCAGAAAAACGTGGACGCGGTATTAAGAAGTAGAAGTTAAAGTTTTTATTTTTTGAGTTGTTTGAAAAGGAACCTTTCATTTCAATTTGTAACGGCTGAGACTATGACAACAACGTTCTGTTTTGATTATTAAAGAATATTTCTTAAGTTACTTTATTTGTCACGGTATCTTTGCCCATCCCACTTGCCCTCTATTGTGCACAAAAGTCGTGCAGTTTTTCGTTGAAAGATGATTCCTTGCTGCACAATAAACTGAATTAAACCTTGTTATATGCTTTTCGCAGCCGTTATGAGTTCTTCAATTTGCTACGGGCTCCTCTTTTGTCTACTGAACATCATTTTCAATAAGAATATCCACTCAGAAATAAAAGAGTTACCTTTTACTTATACCGAAATCGACATTTTAGCATCTGATTAATATTTTTTAATTATCTCCTCAGACTAAATTATGTCAGACATACAATTTCAGCATTGAAAACTGACTTCTAAAAGCAAAATATGCCTTTCTCTCCTAATAAAAGTCATGCATTAAAAAGTAAATAAACTACAGTGAACTCTCACTTATACGCCGCCTCATTTATGCGCTTTTTTCACTTATACGACGATTTTCAATGGTCCCAGCGCATTCCATAGCAAAATAATGATAGTATCGTTCGTTTATGCGTCGCTCTAAAGATAAATATTTCACTTATGCGCCGAATTTTCCCTAAAATGTATGAAAATTTATTTATTTTCTTTAAAAAATAAGCATTTTTCTTTACTTTCCTCCTTAATCTTTCGCCTTTATTGCTCACGGAAGTCATTTTTTCCGCATGAACTATAGCTCAAAGAGAGACAATTACCTATTATGGATCGTTTTAAAGGGAACAGTATGTAATTAGGTATGATACAACTTTTGTTTCCTCTTAATCATTATAGTTACATTACAGTAATTGCCAAACCGTAGTAATATGTGTCCCTTATCTATAGAAACATTCTTATTCATTCTCTCATTAGAACCTATGTTGCGTTTTAGTCCTGTAAATAGGCATGTTCACTTATGAGCCTTTTTCTGTTGGTCCCTTGGGCCGGCGTATAAGTGAGAGTTCACTGTATTAAATAAAGTAGCAGCACGCTTTAAATTTAAACAAGGCAGCTAGACAAAACTGAAAGCGCACCTTACATCAAAGACGACGACCCGAGCTCCCTCCCTCCCCCCCAAACCATCGGGGACTTTTTGTATCTTCATTATAAGCCTTTTCTTGTATTCATGTGCTAATTTTCAAAATTCTGGTTTTTTTAACCTCATTTTGTTCCTTCGTTTGATATACTATCGGGAGGGGGGCAGGGGCATAAAAAGAACACCTGCGTATATTTTAGTCTTTTTTAATTTCTCACCCACCTACTTTCCAGTTAAAAGAAATTAATTCACTCTAATGAGCGTCACTGCTTCTCCCCGAAAAGAGTAAAAAATAATACCAAATTAATCGTTGGGGAGCCTTCAAAAATCGAAAAAGAGATGGGGAGGGGGGATCAGTTTTTTGAAAATTTCCGCCCTTAGAATTACATATCTCAGCACCTATTATATATGCAGTAAAAACAAAAATAGCTTCTTAAGTATAATTTTACGCTCTTTAATTTTCTAATGGACAATTTTGCTTTTAAGTAAATAGTTTTTAAAACTTAAAACGAAAACTAAAAAAACGCACATAAAATCTTATGTGCCGCTGCGAGCTCTCCTCTACCGCCGAGGACTTTTAGTTTGCTCATCAGAAACTCTTCCTGTACGTGTGTGCTAATTTTTAAAACGATATGTTTTTTTGTTTGTTTGTTTGTTTTTGTTTTTTTTTCCAAACCGTTCATTGACTTGACCAGCATCGTAATTTTTTTGATAAGTGGAACGAATTTCAATGTCCATTTACCTTCACGGAAACACTCTGTTTTTTTCAGTAGTATAGATTGAAGGTGATAATAAGAACAAGAAAAAATTCAAGCAATGCTTATTGTCTTCAAGAGGAGCACAAAATTTCTTTTTCAAACGAAATTTTAAAGTTTCAATTTTAAAGAGAATATTGGTACTACTTACTTTATGACTTATGAAGGAAATTCGAAATGTTGACTGAAGTTCATTGGGGGGGGGGAGATGAGTTCTCAGTAGTAGTAAGTGAACTTAGTATCTTCATTCCAGACCCATACGCAATAGATTAATCCCATCCGAACATAAATGTACAAAAATGCAAGTCTCGCTTCCACCGTTAAAAGTAGTGAGATCGCAGGTAAAACCAAGTCGATAGTTTTAGTTAGAATCTTGGGAAGCATATCAATTTAACAACTGTATCATCAATAGGATTCTATTAAGTTCTCTTGCAGCATTTATAATGATCATATCAATATTAGACATCTTTATTTATAATAGTACTAGCTGATGCGCCCCGCGTCACACGGGTTTAAATGCAACATGCCAAAATCAAAAAAATAAATATATGACTTTCAACCAAGTCCAGTAGAATCATATTTCTCAAAGGTAGTTTTTGTGATCATACGGAAGGTTAACTGGGTGAGAAGGAGAACGTGAAATCAAACTTAAATGCGTTATTTTATCTGTGTGGTTTTCCAACAAATCCCTTTCTATTTTCTAACTATTGCCAAAATCAAATATCATTTTTATTTAACCCGGTATCGATTATTGGCACAGATGAACATAAAAATCCTAAGAAAGCAATAAATTTCATACTTACTCCAGAGAAGCCTTGATTAAAAATTTTCATTTTGATTACTATTAATAGTGTTGTTACGAGGCAACAAATTTTTGCAACAATGGGTTGAAAATTTAATCATTTAATTGGGAAATTACAAGAAATTTAGTTTTCCATAATAACTTTTTAAAACTAAGTTTTTTAGAAATAATTTATAGCCTATCCTGATTCCTGTTAATGTAGCTATCGATGATGAAAAAAATGGTTGAAATCGGTCCAGTAGTTTTGAAGATTATCCCAGACATACATACAAAAGTAGCCATTTATGTATATAGATTTTTAGAAATTGTTCATACATTATAAAATATTAGTCTTTTAATGAAGCTGCAAATAATTAAACAGTTCCTAGGTATAAAGCAGTAAGTAACCGCCCCTTAGCAAGGGCTTAGGCAGAAACATTCAATACACCACCGACTCGGCTATTTCGATCCATGGACAGCTGTTTCGAGCTTATTCTGCTCTCATCAGCATGGAATACGAAAGTAGTCGAGTTGGAGGCAAAAATCCTCTTATAAAGCAAAGAGAGCGAAAAAAGAAAACTGGTTTCACATTAGCTACCAGTTTTTTTCGCTCTCTTTGCTTTATAAGAGGATTTTTGCCTCCAACTCGACTACTTTCGTATTCCATGCTGATGAGAGCAGAATAAGCTCGAAACAGCTGTCCATGGATCGAAATAGCCGAGTCGGTGGTGTATTGAACAGTTCCTAGGTTTTTTTCTTAAAAATTAAAATATATATGTTGTTTAAGAGCCTGGGTTTATTCTCACCACGCGGTTTGATTTACGTATTTATTTTTTAACAAAATTTTACCGTCTGCAAAGAATCGAGATGTTACTTTAAGTTTTTTCTTGGGGCAAGACGTGTTTTCTATTTACTGTCCCACAGTTTCACCTTTTTATAGTGAAGTGGTACATAGCACATTTTTGGATAAAACGAAATAGCTTCAATTCCGCTTCACGCCTTTGTGTTAATTATTTTATCTACTTATATTAAAAACTGAGTATCTTTCTATCTTTCTTTCTATCTATGTCACGCTTCTTTCTCCTGAACGCCAATGAACTGAAAGACGAAACAGATACCGATAGATAGGTAATTTTTTCATTCTTCATTAGTTTCAATCTATATAATTATACGATTTTAATTAGCGAAGATAGCAATTAATAAGTAGTCAAGTTTAAAGCGATTAGGCCTAATAAATGATTAAATATGAAATCCATTCTTGCAAACCGTCGTTGCTATGAAACAGTTATAACAATGATAATGAGAATTTTGAATGAAGGCTTAACTAAATCAAACACGAAACTCATAAGCGGGCCACTTACGTAGAATTTTTATCGCTAGCTACTTGTAATATTTTGAAACATTCATTTGTTGAAAAGCCATCTACTTATATTAAAAACTGAGTGTCTATGTCTGCTTTTTTTCTTTGAGCGAGCTGAACTTACTGAAACTCTCCTCACCATCTTGAAGGCACGTAGCATCTCAATAATTCGAATGATTTTTTATATAGGAAAAAAGTAAAGGCGTGAAGCGCCTGTTAGCAAGCCGCCTTGGCGGGGAGTAGTTTCTTGAAAATTTCCTCACTACTTTAAAGGCACGAAGTGCCCGAGCAACGCCGGGCCACGTGCGTGGTATGTCTTGAAATCGAATGAACATTAAATTCTATCAAATAATATAACTTCAGGATGAGGTAAAAGTTAGAGAGGGAGGACGTTATGCATCAACATGCCGCAGGAAGCTAATCTAGCTACCCTGGCAGCTAGTTTCTTATAACTAACGACCATTATAAAATTTTTATTTTTCCCTTTGACATCGCTATAAACTGGTACAGCTGTATAAAATAATTTTTTACACAGTTGCATTTAAATTTTTTGTACTTTTAACTGATTTTATCTAAAATTAACAATGTGTACTCTCAACAATCATTGAATTCAGATTTTGGATACCAAATCATTAAAAGTACAAGCAAAGCATCTGCTGTTTGTATAAAACGCAGTTTAGCTTAACTAAAATTCTTTTTTTTTTTTTGTATAAAAGAAATTTTATTGTCATTTGGAATTATGTTTAATGCATAAATCTAAAATGTTAATGCAACTTTAACACGTGTCTTCTTCTTTTTCTAGGTAAGTTCTAAAATTCTGTAAAATAACTGTTGATAAAAATGTTGGTAAGTAGACTTTTTCGTACCTCCTTTGCTAAAATACTTTCAAATAGAATGATGTAATAAAAAAGTACAAATTATAAGTTTTTTTTTCAGTACATATTGTGAAATGTTTTCTACATGTACACATACACCATATTTACTTGTAATGTGTATTTATATCTTATTCTTTTCATGGAGTAAGTTTTAACCAGCTTCAAAAGAATATGTGACTATCAATTATTTCCCTATGAATGTTTTTGTTTCTTTTGGTGAATTTATAAATTTTTACTGAGTAGATCGATTTAGACTGTTTTTTAAATAAATACAGGGTTGTTTAACGTATTTTCCATTCCTAGTTTTTGATTTTTTCTTCTTCTTTTAAATTCTTTTAGAGAAAAGTTAAGATGTAAATAAATATTTCTCTTTTAAATCAGAAAACCTTCGATAGTTTCTCATTAAATGGTTAAGTATGCAACATTGTTTAAAAAATTGGTTATCATAAAGCAATAATAGGGATAACGCTTAAATTTAAAACTAATATTTCATTCACTTCTTTTTCGTGTTTCTTAGCTTTTTAATAATGTAAATAAGGTTGATTCACAAATCATTCGAAATGCATTTGGTTCCGATAAACAGTTTTGGATAACTTTTCAAAAGCAAACTTAGAATTCATTCCCCCTCTTTTTCGCTAATAGTCTTTTTTTCCCCTGTCGATAAATAAAAATTATTGATCCAAGTATGCAAACAGAATTTTTATTTCGGGAAACTTGTAGCTCTGCAAAATCTAAATCAGTTTGGGAAAAATTAGTCAATATACAGGGTGTCCACTCCAATCGTGGACCAATAGCTAATTTCTAAACCGTTAGAGATAAGCATATAGTTTATTTAGGAAAAAATCTCCAAATTATGAAAGGAATTTTGGGTCTATTCAATGTTTTTCAAAAAATCAAATTTTGAAAGAGTTACGAAATTTAAATTTTTATACAGCCCCCCACTCCTATCAATCATATTTAGTAAAACATTCTTGACACTGTAACGTTTAAAACTAAAAAAAAATCACTCGTCTACCACAAAAATTGACCGAGTTATGACGTTTTGAAAAATCAAGATTTTGAAGGATTTCGCGTATGGTCCCTTAAGCGATCTCTCGATGACGTCATGAAATAATGCAAAATCTAGATTTTTCAAAACGTCATAAGTCGGTCAATTTTTGTGGTAGAAGAGTGATTTTTTTTTAGTTTTAAACGTTACAGTGTCAAGAATGTTTTACTAAATATGATTGATAGGACTGGGGGGCTGTATAAAAATTTAAATTTCGTAACTCTTTCAAAATTTGACTTTTTGAAAAACATTGAATAGACCCAAAATTCCTTTCATGATTTGGAGATTTTTTCCTAAATAAACTATATGCTTATCTCTAATGGTTTAGAAATTAGCTATTGGTCCACGATTGGAGTGGACACCCTGTATTATTTGTAGTACATATCTAATACAAATACTATTGGGGGTGTAATGAATCTATGCACGTATGTATGTATCTAAGCATGCTTGTATGCATGCAATTATGTATATATGTAAGCATGTATGTATAATTGCTGACCAAACTCACTCATCCCTTGAGAAAGTCAATAAGTTTTATTCAACAATGTAGGAATTAGGTTCGTTTATATTCCAAGTTTAAACAAACTTATGAATTTGAGAACATCTCACTGAATAAAAAAAAACCTTTTAGATATTTGTAGAATATTTAACCCCTTTCAACAGAGGTAGCCAAAATGTGGTACTCTTGCCACAGTATGGTACGTCAGGGCAGTAACTGTGGTAGACGAAACTTTTTTTAAATTATTTAAAAATTAAGGCATGCCTAAAACCTAATACAGCATGTTGGCAAAATTGATAGTGGTACGCGTATTTTTTCCACTAAATAGTGGCACACTTCACAATATGGTTCGCTACCCCTGCCATAGAATGTTAATAAGTCCCTTAAAATAGTTCTGACAGAAAATGTAAGTCGGTGAAATAAAATTATTATTTTCAGCTATTCTTTGTGCTACCTGCCGTTCTTGAATTGCTATAATAAAGATTGATTTAAGTTATTCCTAATGTATTTTGTGAAACCAAAAATGTTCTCATGTTTCACATTACTAAGATACATCAATTTTCAAATAATTAAAATTTTTATCCAATTGATGCATTTTAAACAATATCAAAACTATTAGCTTTGGTCTTCTAATTTGCTTTCACTTCAATAACTTTGACATTTTTGAAACACAAAAGAGTTTCTACTCTCAAATGTTTTATTGCAATAATATCCCGAAAATACTTAAAGTAGTATACCATAAAAATGTCTCTGTTTTGCTCACACTTACAACTAGTTTCGCTTTGTTTTTATCGCATGAATTTTTATATCAAAGGAAATTGCAGGGAAAGCAATTCTCTTCAAATACTCAAGATCCACGCACAACTACAAGCACTATAATTCTCTCATTCTCTACAGAAGCGTTATTTTCAAAATATATGTCGGCATCTTTTGAAGTTTTAACTTATTTATGGAACAAGCAGAAAGAGCTTAATCCTCTTTGGGAACGCATTGCTCGCTTTGTAGTTTATATAGCTTTGCATCGTCAGCGATTCATTGGTTGATAAAAATTTTATCTTTTATGCGTGAAGATAGATTCCACACTTTATGAATGTTACTGTAGCCCGTAAATTTATGAAAATATGTTTACTTTGGTAACAAGCAACATTTGGGGGAATTATCATTTAGGAAACTTTTTGATTAAGAATGTTCATGATGTAATTTGTTTGCTTAGAGAATTTAATTCAAAAGTAAATATTTAAGTTCATATTTATTTTTTATACCAACTGTTTAGATTCAAGCCGTTAACGTGTACCTATAAAATGCATTGGTATTTCGCTTTATTTTTAGAATTGAAACTATTGTGGCAGTTAAGGATGTCTGAAAAGTTGCTTCAAAACTCAATCCTGCGACTTGACAAACTTCTAATAAACCAGTCAAGCTCCAACAATAAAAGTTTCATAGTACGTAACACAGCTAGGAAAAACATAAACAAGCACTGAAGTTTAAGTTCGTGAAAATTCCCTGTCATCGAAAATTTCTAAAGTTACACTGCGAAGTCCGCTGGAAGCAGAAACGGACCACTTCATTAAAAAACATGTTGGATTAGCGAGAACGCTCGACTTCCCTGCTTACGCGTTCTCGCAGATCCAACCTGTTTCAAAATGAAGTGGTCCATTTTCACTTCCAGTCGACCCGCCATCTCTTCGCGGTTTAACTATAACAATTTTTTCGCTCTGGGTTTCTGACCTGCGCCGAAGAGTATCCGAGTTTTTCGAACTCGGCCGGGTTATTGAGTGCCGATTTTTTGGGATTCTACTGCACCACTACAAATTAAACTGCATGTTCAGACTTACTACCCAAATAGCACACTTCGTTTTTTAAAGGATGTAAAATGGTTATTAACGTTATAACAACCGCTTAAAAACGTTTATAAAACGTTTAAAGGTTATTTGTGCTGCCTGGGTAAGTATGCGGAGCTTTCTGATAATATATAATTTATGAGACAGTGTCTTTTATGGGTAGTCAAGTTTCCACTTTGCATTATGCCAGATGACTTGTTTCTTGAAGAAAAAAGATACCATAGTGCAATAATTGCAAATTATAACTCCAACGTTCAAGAGGCACTAATACGCAGGGATACTGCAGACACGTGTCTGGATGTCTGTGCATCCGAAAGCTCCCAATTTTTCGCATTGGAAAAGGCGTTCCTTGTAACGGCAAAACACGTGTCTGCAGTATCCTTGCGTATTAGTGCCTCTTGAACGCTGGAATTATAATTTGCGACTTGTTTCCTATTTTTATCATTCTGCGGTAGTGGTGACCAACTTACGGGCCACGTTCCACAGTTGACTCATGGCGCTGATCTAAGGGACCCGTTGTTTTTCGCAATGCTAGAACAGAAAAGCACGATAAGTGATAAGGTCGTAAATAGGGAGCCAAATATTCAGAAATTGGTTTCAGAAAAAAAAATGCCTTTATTTAAATAAGTATCAAGTAATGATAACAACTAGTGGTGCGACATCCATGTCGATGTTTTGGATACATCGATAGTTTTGCTGTCGTGAATATAAATGATACTTCAATGAAAACTCATAAATAATTGTGCGTATCACGTAAAACTTATTTCTGTAATTTTCAGCTCATTCTTAATTTCTTACGATTTTTGGATAATATTTTTTCCCCAATTTCTTGTTTACGCTAATGCATGCCTGATTGAATTCTTACTGAAAAGCGGTAGTTAGAGCTTACCCTTTATATGACAAAAGTTACTGAACAATTTGTCAGTTATTTCCAAGACTGTCTGAAGAATATTAGAGTTTGGAAGTGTAGGGATACTTTTAACTATACTAACAAATGTGTACCAAATTTTGCTAATTGCCATGTTTTTAGTTAAAAAAGCCACGCAAATCCTTCACAGAAGTAAACACTTAGATAAACACATTTACCAAAAATGATCAAAATGAGATCAGTACGCTTTACTACGTGCAAAACCGTCAAACTTTGAAATTTGGAAATATTCATAAGGATTCGACACACACTTATTCGCGTAAATCCGTCAAAATTGGAAGCTTAAAAAATGCTCACGAGCTTAATAATCCTTTTTAAATAGTAATAGAATAAGAAAATTTTATTTAAAGAAAAAGTCAAATCTTTAAATAAATTTTATTTATCTACGCAAAGCGCGTTTTGATCTTTTATGGAAGTACTTATTCTTGTTTTAATATATGTAAAAACACCTAATACGAGATTATTTTAAATCGAACAAAACTCCATTTGGCTCACATCCAAGTTTTCTTGAAGTAAATAAAGAGAAAAACAAAATTTACAACTAATGGAAACTGTTTAAATTGGTTTAGTTTTAACTTGATTTGGAAAAACACCATTGGTGAAAATCCTACTTTGTTTTTTGTCCCCCCAATTAAAAGCATTTTCCTGAAACTATAACTGTGTTTGCCTTTCTTTTCATTTCTAAACTTAACGCGAAAACTATTTAATCATTCTCCTCAACACCAGTTGAAACCATTTATAAATTTTAAAAGTTGAATCACTTATTCACTACTCTTGCACTTTCTTTGCGTTTGCCATTTAAATCTTTTGTCAAAGTAAAACATTAACACTTGCCATCCATTAAATAATCCGCAGAGGGCAAAATAAAATATTTGAAATATTTCATTCAGCGAACAACGAATGACGGCAATTAGGTTTTCTAAAAATTCCATTTAAATGAAGCAATAGCATTAGAGTGAACAAAGAACAATTATTGGTCATTATCATCAACATGTACTGTTTTCTATTTTGAGTGAAGAATAAATCGCGAAATTAGGTTCATTTATTAATAAACTGAAATGAAGATTTTGAATAACGTTTTTTGACTTGAAACTCTCGTAATAGTTTCAGAGTTAGTTAGTAGTAGTAGTTAGTTAGTTAGTAGAGTTTGTCCTTTGAAATTCTTGATTAACTGGAAATGAAAAGTATAGAAAGTTAGTTATTTTTAGTTTCACAGCAAATTAAGAGCAAGAATCTGAGAAACTGTCACGCCTAGCATTATGGGGTGATTCATGACCTCTCGGATTTTCTCCCAAAAATTACCAAATGTTTATTATCTTATTGAAAGACCAAATCCAGAATGTTTTGCTCTAAAGTTGAGTTGTTTAGTTTTTATGGATCCCTAAAAGTTGAAAGTGCAGCATCAAAAATTAAGCGGATTTTCAAGACATGTAAGTTGCTGTGAGCCAAAACTCTTAACAGGAACGGTTGAACTCCAATTTTCTTTTTGTATATGGAATATAGAAGGTTGAAATTTTACAAAATGAATGTTAAATTTGTGGTAAGTTGTTGCCGTAAAGTCAGTGAAGACCCTCGAAACAAGGCATTTTTGACGTTTTTTAACGTTTTTGAGGTCCAAAAACAGCTTGTACATTTCAGTTGGCACGGCAAAAGTAGTTTTGTTTGAAAAACCAGTGTAAGCACTTTAAAATAATGTATAAATAACCGAGGAAAGTTTAACGTACTTTTAGTTGCGTAAGGCCGAAACATGAAAAATGTCATATTTTAACGATATTCAAACGGTCATAACTTCCTCTGCCAACAACATATTGAAATATTTTCTTTGCCAATGTCATACTCTATTCTTTGTCTTAACAGAACAGCTGAGTTCTTTGAGGCGAAATGTGAAATTTTTTTTACAAAAAATACACAGGAAAAAATACATTTTTTGTAAAAAAAATTTTCACATTTCGCCTCAAAGGACTCAACTGTTCTGTTAAGACAAAGAATAGAGTATGACATTGGCAAAAAAATATTTCAATATGTTGTTGGCAGAGGAAGTTATGACCGTTTGAATATCGCTAAAATATGACATTTTTCATATTTCGTCCTTACGCAACTAAAAGCACGTTGAATTTTCCTCGATTATTTATACATTATTTTAAAGTGCTTACACTGGTCTTTCAAACGAAACTACTTTTGCCGTGCCAACTGAAATGTACAAGCTGTTTTTGGACCTCAAAAACGCTAAAAAACGTCAAAAATACCTTGTTTTGAGGGCCTTCACTGACCTTACGGCAACAACTTACCTCAAACTTAACACTCATTTTGTAAAGTTTGAAACGTTTATATTCCATATACAAAAAGAAAATTGGAGTTAAACAGTTCCTGCTAAGAGTTTTGGCTCACAGCAACTTCCATGTCTTGAAAATCCGCTTAATTTTTGATGCCGCACCTTCAACTTTAGGGATCCATAAAAACTAAACAACTCAACTCTAGAACAAAACATTCTGGATTTGGTCTTTCAATAAGATAATAAACATTTAGTAATTTTTTGGAAAAAATCTGAGAGGTCATGAATCACAGGCGTGACATTCTCTCAGATTCTTGCTCTTAATCAAAAAAATAAAAAGGAGTCCATACCTTATTCCTCAACGTGAAAAAAAAAATACTTGCATAAAATACTATTTTCCTTCCAACAAATACTGTTTTGATTTTAACAATTTTCCTTCCAACTTTTTCTTCAGCATGTTAAAGTCATTTTTTTTCTGAATGATGTTTTTGTTTTCTTTTACTCTATTCAAAGAAAAAGAAGACGATTTTTAAAATATCTCATATACTAAATGACGCTTCCACAAATTCCTTTTAACTATGCATCAATCTTGAAAAGTAAATTAATTATTTTTTTAAAATAATAATATTTTTTTTATTATTTACTTTTTTTTGTAAACTTGATGCCATCGTAATATATCCCCCTTGGAGTTGTAAAAATAATTGAAACCACTCAAAATGTATTTAAAAGTAGTACGAGCAAAATGTTATCGAACAAAAACGTAAATGCTGATCAAGAAAATAATAATGCAATGAAATTATAAACATTTTATAGAGTGCAAGGAAAAATTAAAAGAAACATGCCGGTTTCACTGCCATATTTTAAAAAACTACACCATAATTTGAGCAATCACATACTGCGAAAAAGGCTCCAATCAAAAACAGCATTGCTGCGATGATGCTAAGAATTAACATAAGTAAAAATGAAACCTATTTCACCAGAAAAAAATATTATAAATCATGACAAGTACGGGCACAACATGGGAGGTTGAAATTAAAAACTTCTTCTAAGACCTTACAATTTATGATCAATTATTGGATCTCAATATATAAATAATACATGTTAATATATACTTTTTAATACTCATTGTCATGATTTAAATATTTTTGATATGTCACTTTATAATTTTGAGTCTACATGTTTTAATATTTCAATGTATATTTTTTTTAATTGCTATTGCATTTTTTTTTAGTGGATTCTTTGTCGTTGCAATTGGATTTATCTGTAGTGTGCAATACTTTTTGAATGAATAAATAAATGTAAGGGAATGTAGGGCAAAGTGAAATGGAAAAATATTTTCATAGTTTGCAGCGCCACAAACCAAACAATATTTTAACAAAGTCCCTAAACATACAGTCTATTCTTGTCAACAAATAGATAGATCTAAAGATCAACGAAAAAATTATACAAGTCATTTTCAAAATTTGATACACTTTTTGTAATATGCAATACACCGTCAACTCGACCAACTTGGTCGAGTTGGCGGTGTATTACATGTTTATGCCTTAGCCCTTGTTTAGGGCGGTTACTCTTGCTTATACTTGCGCTTGCCTAAAAATTTACGAGTTGTACCGTACTAAGTGCGGTCGCTCGCTGGTATTCTAATTTCACATTAGCTACCAGTTTTTTTTTTTTTTTTTTTTTGGCTCTCTTTGCTATATAAGAGGATTTTTGCCTCCAACTCGACTACTTTCGTATTCCATGCTGATGAGAGCAGAATAAGCTCGAAAATGCTGTCCATGGATCGAAATGGTCGAGTTGGTGGTGTATTGCATGTTTATGCCTTAGCCCTTGCTTAGGGGCGGTTACTCCTTGCTTTATGCTTTTTGTAATATTCGTGTTTTTTCAAAAAAAATTTTTGTTGTGATACAATTATAAAATTCTTTTAATTATCATTTTAAGTATTAATTGATATCTACTGGTATCCAATACAATAGTAATTTCGTTTATATTTATTAAGCGAATTTTTATTTTAAATGTTCAATGTTCACGCGGGCCAAAATGGATGGGGCAAGGTTCATTTCGTTTACTTATGCATTATTTTTTTAAATCACGCACGTATTTCTTTATTTATTAAATAATTTACATTCTTTTACCTATTAATTCACTTATTTATTCATTCGTTCACTGATTTTCTTATTCGTTCTCTATTTTATTCATTTATTTATTTTTCTCATAAATTAATGCGTTCATTAATTTGTTTGTTTATTTATTCGTTTATTTTTCATTAATAAGTCATTTATTCATTTGTTTACTCGTTCATTTAATGAAAATTACTGTTAATCATAAAGTAGAAATTTGTTCATAGTAAAAATAATGCATTTTTCACTTTGCCTCATGGTTTTTTAAGGTGGAAAAGTTCTACCTTTTTCTGAAGGTGCAAAATAACTGCCAAAAATGAAAAATTATATTTCAACGCAAGTTGTCATACAAAATACATTATTCAATCCCTATGTACAATAATTTTTAGAACAAATTTCAGAAGCGTTCATTTTGAAACTGGTCAGCTATCTTAACTATTTCACTTTGCCCCACATTCCCCTATAAAAAGGCTGTTATAACCTCTCCTCCACAAAAAAATCTTACGCTGGTAAAGTCAAAGCATTTTTGAAACAAGATTTCATTTAAAAATAACTAAGAAAACGACGTTCGAAATTTTAAAAAGAAAAAAAAAATGTTATTGAACAAAATTTGAAACATTACAATTCATTGCTTAAATAAATAAAAGCTTATCAAATATGTTAGAGCTCTCCGACTTATAATAGCGACTCTAAATTAAAATTTAAATTAGCTATTTCAATTTATGCTACACCAAAAAAAAGTGTCTGCTTGTGCGCACATGGTATTCGGATGCATTTACAACCATTAAATCTGGCCAAAGGAAACTATCTCAGTCTTCCATGCAAAACACCGCCAACTCGTTCATTTCAATCCATGGACTGCAGTTTCGAGCTCATTATTCCCTCATCAGCATGGAATACGAAAGTAAACGAGTTGGAGGAAAAAATCCTCTTATAGAGCAAAGAGAGCGAAAAAAACTGGTAGCTAACGTGAAATTAGAATACCAGCGAGCGACCGCACATGGGGTCCTTGCTTAGGGGCGGTCACTCTCTGCTTTATATCTCAGTCTTTTTTAGTTTTACGAGGGGGCTCCGCCCCCTGCTCGCTTCGCTCACCAACCCCCGTTTGTCGCCTGCGGCTACTACCTCACAGCCTTCGGCGGCTCGATCACCAACCTGCTTCTGGTGGTTTGAAGTCAAATCGACTATATGCGAGGACCGAATACGGCGTCTCCGCTGAAAAAGAAAATATCCCCCCCCCCCATCTTGATGTAAAATAAGCATTTTCTTTAACTGAAATGCTCACATACCCTTTGAAAGCACAGTAACACTTCCTTTACAATTTAGAATAATTCACCAAATAAATAAAAGAGACCCCTCTCTCTCCCATGCTGATATAAAAAATGAAAAAATATTCACATAATTTAAAAACATGGTAAAATATCTAGCCCGAACAAAAAATCCAGCTCCTTTCCCACGCGGGAAAAAAAAACCTCAAATACACAATGTACTTTATATGAAATCACGTAAACAAAATAAAATACCGTAAGAAAAATTACAACCTTTCTTAAATGTTTTTTAAAAAAACAAAGAAAATATAAGCAATCGTGTATATTTTGTTAAAATAAGACAAGCAATAAACAAAACGAAAAGTCACCGGTTTTACTTGTCGAACACGACCTTTTTGGAAATGTTTTGGAGCCGTTTGGTTGAATGTAATATAATTTTATTCGAGGTGAGCCTTCAAAAATGGCTAAATTAGAATCACTTCTATCTCCTGCTCTAATTAACGGAGAAAATGGAACAAACATCTTCTTGGGGCCACGTGGGCCTAGAGGTAGAGTACTCTCCTCGTAAGCAAGTAGTCGCGGGTTCGAATCCCGCCCTGCCCATGGATGTTATTTTCATCCTCTCTGTGCCGTAAATCTGTCCTGTGTTTGTCAGCGCATAGTACGCAGTCCTCATGTATGTTGAAGCTGATGGCTTCTGAAAAAAAAAAAAAAAACTTTTTCCAACGATATTTAACATAAGGGGATGGAGGGATTTTTTTGCCCCCTAATTTGGTGGAGTACGGGAAATTTATGCTTAAAAATTTATTTATAAAAACGTATTCGAAATTAAGAAAAATGACTCCAAGGTGCAAATCTACGAGGCTCGAACTAATTTTGTACCAAGTTTCAAGTCTGTAGGTGCTATGAGGCCACTTGGACGCAGGCCAGCCACAAACATCCTTTCACAATATCTTAGAGATTACTTTTTTTCAATACATAGAGATAATTTGAATCAGATTGCACTCTTTCGGGTGAACTTTTAGTTACTACTAAGTTATCTGCTGGTATATATGACTGCTTTTGTGAGTAAAATGAGACAACGTATATTAAAGTTCAAATAAGCACATTTAAAATGAGTTAAAAAATCAGCGGAAAACTGTTTCGCAGGTATAAAATACAAAACTTCTAAAATAAAAGCTGTCCAATATCGTCCAAAACACTTGCCTTGTGCACTTGATCGTTGGTTTTGGACATGTGAAAGATTCTCCGTTTTTATGTAATGATGAAGAGGCTTTTATTTTATAGTCACGAAACAGCTGTTTGCCGGATTTTTAACTGATTTTAAATGTTTATGTGAACATTTTTTACGTTGCCCTACTTGACTGTGCAGTACAAAGTCTCCTACTGCTTTTTTACAACTGCTTTAGTCATGTGAAACGTCAGTCATTATTAAGCTTAAAACCTTTTTTTTATTTCAGTCAAAAGTTTGTTCTACTGCTCCTCGTTTAGAAAAACCACCTGTATAAATCAAAAAATAAAAACTCCATCCATTTCCCCAAGGAGATACTCCAAATATTTTTAATTTCATCTGTTGTCTAATCCAACATCGAGCATTTCCCGTGTTTCTATTTTGGTCTCGAGCTGAACTTTGACCTTTAGAATCCAAAATCGACCCCGCCAATTATAGCTTCAACGCATCCAGGAAAAATCTTCCGGGAAGTGTGTTTCGAACAATTTATATGAAACTGTTCCATAGAATATCCGTCTTTTCCTGGAAAATGAAGGAATGCTGAATAAATAGCCCTTTTCCGAGTTCCAGGAAATTATTGGGGGAATTCGGGAAATATTTCAACTCGTTAAGTATGTTTTCATGCAGAAATTTTACTTTAAGGCGCAAATTTTCACGTTAAATTTATTTTTGAGCAATCAATGCTTTCCCGGAAAGCAAGAATTTATCGATTTTTGTTTCACAAAGGGATCTCTAGACTTTAAAACGCATTCATTTATTTATTTTAAAGTACTAAAACTTGTGAAATATAGAGTGGATATTTTTAAACCACGGCATTTAAAGTATTGCCTTAAATTTTAAGTAATATTGCTTTGCGGAAAATGTCAGATTCGCTATTTTCTGCACTAGAAATAATTTGTTTTAATATACTATTCGTTTAATAAGCTCGAACTAAAACGTTCTGAAGTCTTGTTTGTATCAAATAAACATTTGTTCACTGCAACCTAATTAAACTTAAATGTACTCAGGGCCGTCATTTCATGTTTTTCCGAGCGGGGGGGGGGGAGGGTTCAAACACAATGCAATTTTATCGAAAAACATCAAAATCCATTTATACGCAAATACATTGATTTCTCAAAGTCAGGGGAGGCGCAATTGACCCCCCTGCCCCCCTAAATGACGGGCCTGAATGTAGTATACTTTTTTGGCAGTAAATTTACTTTTGGCTTGAATTTTCTCTCTTTCCTTTGAATTTTCAACAAATCTTTCTTTATATATATATACATATATATATATATATATATATATATATATATATATATATATATATATATATATATATATATATATATATATATATATATATATATATATATATATATATATAGGGTAAAAGCACCAGTAGTCGGCCATTTAAGAGATCTTTTGTTGATCTTGGCTAACCTAGATCTTTCAGCTATGAATACAGCAATAAAATCAAGGTAAAACTTTAGAATAAACCTTTCTGATAGTGAATCACCTACTTGTTTCAGAAATTAAAAGAAAGTACCGTAAAATGGGGTTAATCGGAACACTTTTCAGCTTTGATTGTAAAAAAAGCAGTTAAAAGATTTTTTTTTTTATTTGATTTTTTGGGTAAAAACTTCGGTCTTGCTTTACTTTTGATATTCCAAGCTAAGACAAAAGATTTTGAGCAATTATTATTAAAATATATAGCAAATTATGGGAAAAGCAAAAATCGGAACACTTGTTAAAATTTTTATTTTTTTCAATTTAATGTGTAATAGGTCTCACAAACATGAGTAATATTGATGGGGGAGAATAAGAACAGATAATTACTGTCAAATAAATGTATAATTTCAGTACCAGTAAACGTTTATAATTTGTGAAAATTCAAAATAATTTTGAACTTATGAAAAATGAAAGGTAATTTTAAGAAAAGCTTTTGAATTGAAATGCAAAGATTTAACATGAATGGAAGTCACTCATGTCGTCCACAAATATGTACTTGTCCTTAAAACTAGCAATTGTGACTTGGCTTAAGTTTTTTCATAACATCTCCTGGGATGAACTCTGCCTTTTCTTTAGTTTTTTGAAATTTCTGGGATTCGGGGATTGTCCTGAAAGATTTTTTCGCTTATTCATCACTGTCTGTGTGCTGGATGTTTACTACATAAAGTCTATGTGACTTTCTCCTTTTTATTTTAAGTAAAAAAAAGTCTCCTGGAGAAAAAATCTTTTGAAATCTGTAACTTTTGTCATTCTAAGATCTAGTTGCTCACGAGAAAGGATAAACAGTAATAAATCCTTGTCCCTGTCTTGATTAGAAGAATTGGGGTTAGAATCTTGATTTTTCAAACAATTTCCTTCAAATAAGTTTGAATTGGAACAACAGAACTAAGTGTTCCGATTCACCCCGCAAATTTTTTTCCCATGGCATTTTTCAGAATTCTTCACTTTTATGACACAATTTATAAAAAATGTAAATTCTAATGTGGTATTCTGTTGTTAAGATACATGTATAATTGAAACATACCACTCATAGTTTTTAAATATAAGAAGGTTTGTTCTTGCATATGAAGTTTTGCAGTCTATGAAAATGTGATGTTTTCTAGCATTCAACGTGCAGCCCTCTTTAGAAGCCAGTAGCGTTGCCAGATTGACAAAAGTATTTTTTTCCTACTTCCTATGATCTTACCTTTCTAAAAAAAAAATTCATGGCGAAAAATACCCAATAGTATATTTATGAAGAATTTCTTTGTAAGGTTGGGAAGTTTTGTTCCGATTGACCCCGCTGTTCCTATACACCCCATTTTACGGTATGTTAAAATCCAAGCTGTTGTCAACACTAGTAAATGATCCAGTAGTAGAATCATCTGAGCTGAAAAATAAGCAGAATCGCAATCTTGGATGACGGGCACACCATTCAAAATTAAATGACTCACTACTAATTCAAAAACAGTACCCAAAACTTAACTGCCACTGGTTGATAATTGAGGATAGCTACATGAATGTGTGAATGCGTCATATCTGATTTTGAATTAAAAATGCACTATTTATGAAGAGTTTTATGTCATTGTGACCGACTACTGGCGACTAGCCGACTACTCTATGTCCGCGGTGCTATCCTGCTAAAACGTAAAAAATAATTGAAATTAAAGGACGAGTAAAAAAGCTCTTGCTAAAAATTAGCAAGGCGCAGCAAACGCCACGGAACCTTCGATTTTAACACATATTTCTAATCCTCAAATAATACTTCGTATGGTATATTATATTGTGGATTGGATGGTTTATTATGTTTGACATTCTTTTTCTAAAATCCAATGCGGAATTTAACTTTCTGATCTCCTGACCTAAGCGACGGACCTGAAGCTAAATATTGCATCTAACAAGCGATACAGTGAACTCTCACTTATACACCGCCTTATTTATGCGCCTTTTTCACTTATACGACTATTTTGAATGGTCCCGGCATATTCCATAGTAAAATAATGATAGTATCATTCATGTATGCGTCGCTCGAAAGATAAACATTTCACTTATGCGCCGGATTTTCCCTAAAATGTAAAAAATTAATTTATTTTCTTTAAAAAATAAGCATTTTTCTTCACTTTCCTCTTTAATCTTTCTCCTTTATTGTTCACGGAAGACATTTTTTCCGCATGAACTAGAGTTCGGAAAGGGACAATTACTTATTATGGATCATTTTAAATGGAAGAGTTTGTAATTAGGTATGCTACAATTTTTGTTTTCTCTTTATCATTGTAATTACGTTACAGTCATTGCCAACCATAGTAATATGTCCCTTTTCTATAGAAATACTTATTTATTCTCTCATTATATACTATGTTGCTATTTAGTTCTTTAAATAGGCTTGTTCACTTATACGTCTCTCTCACTTATGCGCTTTTTTCTGTTGGTCCATTGGACCGGCGCATAAGTGAGAGTTCACTGTATTTAGCATTTTTTTATCTAGAAAAGAGTGTTAAATTATCTTATCTTTTAAAAGTCACAGTGGAAAATAGAAATAACTTAACACGCTACGCATTTAGTCATTTTATGTACATGAAACAAACTTGCAAGCATTTTGGTAAAAATATATAAATGCATCTAATCAAGTTCCCTTACTGTTTGAAATTTTCAAGCAATTACTCTTCCAGAATCTTTTTTAAAAACCTGCGTTTTTTTTAACGTTGGTATGGAATCATCCAAGGATATCTCGACAATTGACAGGCATAGACATGTTTACTAAACCCATAAGAAGCGTAGGCTTCACTCAAGTGTCGCGTTTATGTACCACCATGTTGAAGTAACCTAATGTATGATATTATGCGTCACATTTTAAATTTTGGAGATAGAACAGAGTTATAGTAATATGCATGGATAAATATTAAATGTCTAACAGGTAAGTTATAAGTTATTTATAGTTCACTAAGCTTGAACTTAAGATTGACATATTGACAGTAATGAATATTGACGGAATGATATTTTTTGTGGGGAGGAGGGACTTTATTTGACCGAATTATTAGATGAGACCTTTACAAGACCTCTGCAACAGTTTCTTTATTTTTGTAGGATTCATCAATGTCGTTATGCGCTGATTTTAACGGAAAGGGAACATTTAATCCTTTATATATGTTGCATCGCATTTATTGAGCTTTTGTTGGTTTCAGGCTAAAACAAGTTTTTAGTGTGTTACAAATGTATGAACAAGTATTTCCGGAGAAAATGAATGATTGTATCCTCATATATTAACCCATTTATGCCCAAATTTTTTTAAGAATTTTTTTCAATTTTTATCTGCTTAAAACTCTTACTTAGAATGGTTTAAATACATTTTAGACTTAAAATAGTTCGCCGTTGCCATATTTATTAAGTTATTTAACGTCCTGTTTAAGGGATATTTTGCAGATATGAGAGCAAAATACTACCTTACTTGACTTTACTTTTGCAAAGTAACATCACAGAAGGCATCTGTGATCAATTTTAAGCAAATCATTTTAAAGTAGTTTAATTTTATGAAAAATAAGTTCGCAAGAAAAAAAACTTACTTTCTGTGGCTACTCATGCTGGATCGTTGCTTGACTGATTTGTCTGGAAGTAGCTGTCAATAAATAAACTCTGATGTCCAAATATCTGCTCTATCTGATTTTCTCAGGAAGAAGGACTATTTAACTTGTGAAAAACAGCTGTAGTAAAATAATATACCCATTATAGGTTTTTGTATGCAGTAACTAACAAGTGCCCCGCTTTTAGGACACTGGGTATAAATGGGTTAAAATTACTAACCGTTTCCTCTAAATTGCCGACATGCCCCTAAAAGACCAGATAATATTTTGAGATATCAGTGCAAGCTTAATATTTATTTAGTCTGCAGTATCAGTTACGCTGAGAAGGACTCTTATGTACGGGTGATGCTTTTCAACACAAAAAACATAATATAAACTATTTTTCATTTGGACAAAAGAAGTGATTGGGGTTATTAGTTAGAAGAAGGCTGTAACTTGTATTCGCAGAGTATAACTTTCAGAGCTAGCGGAACCCCGGGGTCCGTGGACCACACTTTGGGAACCGTCTAATGGGAAAGCATTTTCACTGTTTTCAATTGTTTTGTCTAGGAAAGAAGAGAAAATAAAATGTATGGCTAAAAATAATTAGGAAACCATGTGTTTTTCCCAAACACAGATACATTTTTTTTATTTAAAGAAGTGCTTAATATATGTGTGCAATGGTGAATTCGGGTATAAATAACTTCCTTGAACTCCCAAATGAGCAATTTACTTATATAGACAATGGGCAGCAAATATTCATCCACGTAATTTATCAAAAAAAAAAAGGTTTCTGCTGAAGAAAAAAGAGACATTAATTGCACTGTTTAAGGAAAAAGATGTGTCTCAGGAAATGAGGGAAAATAATTGTTCTCTTGGGTCATCAATAAATTTGAGGTAATCATAACTAAGTACAGTAATGCGTAACTGCAGCTACGTTTATAGCAAAATATTTGCTTCTGTGTTATGAAACAGAAAGTACACTTTAACATGTTAAGACTTAAAATACAATTACAAACATTATTTTTACGCATTTTCTACATAAATTGCACCTCGAACAAAGTAACTGCTTACTGCGTTTCCATATTTAGCGTTACGGTAGTTTAGTAGCAGTTTCCATGCGATACCATTTTCAGAAAAAACATTTTGACATTTGAAATATCTTATTCACAAGAGATAAATAGTTAAATTTTAAGGGCAATTCCCGTGAATAACTAGCATTCTCAACGAAAAACAGTAATTATTTTGTGACTTTCAGTATAAAATATGCATTATTCAAATGATATTTTTCCTTGGTTTATTCACATGTAAATTTCATAGAAGTCAATCAGTTACCACCTTCTTCAACGTTTTTTTTTTCTTTTTTAAATAAACCAAAATGTATCTTGGAAGTTCAATGCTACCATTAAACTCAGCAAAAGATTATCTGTACAACGTATATTTTTCGTTAAAATCTACAAAATACTTATTACTTTATTCTTAGAGTGTCAGTTAGTTGCTCGCGGAATGCAACTTTATGAAATGCTAAGTGAAACATGACGTCTAAGAGCTTGAGAAGTGAATTTGTTACTGCTTTTATAATGACTTACGTATTTATTTTCACTTAAGGCATTTCTCTTTCCTTTTATTTTTTTTTTTTACTTTATTTTTTTTTTTTTTTCAAAAGAAAAGAGCTTTAGTTCTTAAAAAGTTTTAGTTCTTTTATTTCAATTGTCGTATACCAAATGTTAGTTTGTACGATGCTATATTTCTGTTTAAATAAAAATCTGCTTAGAAAGTAATTATTCACTGCTCGGTGTACCCTACTTTCTCTCATGTTCTGAAGAAAATAAAACGGAAATTCTAAAAATCACAATGCATCAAAAAATGCTTGAAGGTTGTTGTATTTACTCATAAATTACAACCTTAGGAAATCGAATCCCTCTTTCAAATAAACTATTAATTTCTTTTTCTTCAAAAAGCTTATTTCCAAACTTCACCGCAAGATTCCCCGTTGCTTAGCAACGTTATAAGCTTTCTAATTTTCCTGAGATAGAACATAAGCTTAGGCAGCTAATGGCCTTGCTACAGCCAGTTGAGCAATTTAGCGGAAAAAAAGCAACTCAAGTACCTTAAGTTCTTTTGTATGGGGCTCTTTAAGAGGGATACATATCTATACGCCGCGATATTCATATTTTATTAGTTCGCAGTTGAGATATGTTTTCCGTTTTCGTAAAAATAATAGGCATGGGACTCTCAAAATCTTGCCAATTCTAAAGCTTGATTCCTTCCAAAAAGATAATTAATATTTTTTGTTTGGATATTTAATACGTGTTTCTAAAATAATAATCATGCCTTATTGTTTTATCTTTGATTATTGGTAGTCATATAATTCATAATAATTCCTACAACAAAGAAATTGAAGCTAAAGGTTTTTCTTTCCAAAAAACTCTCCTTTTATACACAGTTTTACTAGATGACAAGATTCGGTGCCTAAATATTTGCTTGATAAATGAAAAAGAAAAAAAAACATCTTTTTATAAGTTAGGATTCAGTTTCTTAGTTCTTGAGTTAACGTAAACTCATCATTTTTTTTTTTTTTTTGAATTAATATAGCTGTGTTTAAAGGAAAATTTTTAATTTATCATTCACTTCATGACTCAATAGCATA
This sequence comes from Uloborus plumipes, assembly GCA_038373865.1. Classification (NCBI taxonomy): domain Eukaryota; kingdom Metazoa; phylum Arthropoda; class Arachnida; order Araneae; family Uloboridae; genus Uloborus; species Uloborus plumipes. Next base: position 27,448 of record JAXGGA010006709.1, read on the forward strand.
TTGATTTACAAAATATACTTCCCATGATTTTTTAATATAGCTTGAAGTCAGATAAAATACGTTTAAAACGTTTATTCCTAACAATGTATAGTTTCAGTTTTCTTTTCTGGCCTTGTAAATTAGCAAATATGGTAAAACAATTAAACCCATGAATTATATTTTTCATCATACTACTTTTGTTTCAAAAGGAAAAAAAATCAGCATTCAACGCTGGTATTCAAACAAAACGTGGTCATTAATTGGACAACATTTGGCTAAAATGTTAACAGTTATCGTTTGCGGTTGCTTTATATTTCAAAATTAGTAACAAACAATAAAAATAAAATTTAAGTAAGAATTTCTAAATTTCGGGTTTACTCCCAATGAACATATTTCTTTAGTTGGAAATTAAAAAAAAGAAAACCATTGCCAGTGGATCTTGTTCTTATATTATCTTGTTATTTTTTTAAAAATCATTTCGAACTATAAAAAAAAAACATTCTTATCCAAACAAATGTACAAAATGGCTCGTTTCTACTCAGCGTCATTTACTCATGGTTAAGTTTTTCCGAATAATAGTTCAATCTTATCATTTTCATAGTCTGATTTGATATTCAAAATGATTTGTGGGTCTTAACTACACGTTTTTTTTTCTTTTACTTTTAAAATACTCCTTACATTGAAATATTTGAAAAAGGAAATTTTGGATTTTTATTCGTGCATAACGACAAGTGGTAAAAATTACATTCTTCAGAGATGTTAAAAACAACTAATGCTAAATTTCTAGTGTATTAACAATACACTGCATGGTGTTGTCAATCGGATACATGGACAATTTGTCCTCCTTATGAATAGCAGAATGTAGTCATAAGGCAACTCAATGCATACAAAGCAGGTATTGGGTATATTTAAAGCAATTATCAGCATTTATCCTCCATACATGGCAGTACTGGTCTGTTACATGCTCTTAAATGAATCCATTTGGATAGCTTTTAAAATCACTTAAACTACCAAGTTTTGAACTTATTTTTTACAATGAAATATTTTTCTTTTTCTTTTAAAGAAATAACATGAATAAAATAAACATTTATCTTTCGTTTAAGATGCGTTTTACATCAAAATAACTATTTGGAAAAAATCTAGGACATAATACATGTCTGTAGCCATTTGGCAACATTATGCAGTAAGCGTCCAGAAAACACTTCGATTCATCTCTGTAGTTCATGAAGTATGTGCTTTGTTTATGTTTCGCACCTGCTTCTTTCTCTTTTTGGGAGGTATAAAATAATCATGCGGACCCGAAAGTGGTAATTTCGGCTGTTCTACCGTTTATTAGACCTTGCAATTATCAATGCTTAGGTGATGTTCAACAGAGTGAACAAACAAAAAATCAATAGGGAAATGCCTTCAAAACGTGTTCATTTTAGATTTCAGTTAGCACAAACATTGTGCTTACACGGACAAGTAAAATCATTAATAATTTTAAAATATAATTTTGAAAAAAACTAAAAAATACGCTTTTACATAGGAATGCGCTGTGATCCTCACGGGTTTCCCTCTGATTTTCAAAACTACTGAATATCCGCACTTAAGTTTACATGCACTTATAATACATCAACATGCAATACAGCCTTTAGTATTAAAAATAATATTAAATATATTACTTTTATATTTACAAAGAACGTAAATTTTATATTTTATTTAGAGTTACATACATGCATATAAACAAACCCACATGTTAAATTAATAAAAGCGTATTAAAAAGAGGGAGACCATTAGCTACAGAGGAACTAGAGTTACAAACCAAAAAAAAAAAGAAAGCTTGCGCGAGAGAGCCTCCAATAGATATCAGATTTGACAAAATTGATCATCGGAAAGAACACAATACAAATAAACTATGATGTAAAATGTCAAAATGTAAAGGATTACAAGAGTACAGTGCACCAAATGTTCAATTCCACTATTTTTTTACAAAAAAAAAAAACTAATTTCAAGACTATCATTTAAAATCATTTTTATCTGTTGAATGCATGGTGTAGCCATTTGGCAACAAAACTATTTTTAGTTAGAAAGTGGTGAAAATTTAGAGAGAGATTATTAATTTTTTTTAATATGTTTCCATGTTTTCGCATTACATTGACAAACGCGTATATTTTTTTCTACGAATAATAAAAAATCATGCAGTGTAGGATTACATATTTCAAATAGCGGTTAAAACTAAGTTTCAGGATGTATTTGCCTGGGGGAGGGGCGAGGTTCAAACATGAAAGATCAAATAGTATTTATTTTCAAAACCCAGAATATCTAGTTGTATTTTAAATATTGAAAATGCGAGCTATATACGCACTTTTACACGAGTTCAACAGCTTAGGTACCTCCCCCAAAGTTTTGGATGAACATTTTCGATATTTTATTTTTATGTTTGTTAAAATGACATTTGTGTATCGGGAAATATTAATTTACTATTTTTTTTGTATTAAGTCATGTTTCGGCTCTTGAAATGATTTATAACAATAACAATAACACTATATAGTGATAAAATAAATCTTATTCATATTTTCAAGCCTTAAAATACATTTAATGAGAGAAATCCTGTAATTTAGATTTTCATGCATAAGGTATATTATTTCCGATTTATATTTTAATTTTTCTCTGTAATTTATTTTGAAAAATAAAACAGCTAATCATGACTAATGCCATCACTGACTTGTGTTATGATTTTAACTGGACTTATTCGAGGAAGATTTTATTTTCATCCAGGAATTGCAATTGAGAATAATTTTGTCAGCTTTCACATAATGATAAAATATATTTGTTACGTTCTTTTAATATTAAATTAATTATTTGATTTAATTGATGAGCTATATTGAATTTAGGCCGATGTTTTCAATTATTCATCTTTACTTTAACAAAATAAAATTAAAATTAGTTAAGTTTTGATTGAAACACACTTTTAAAAAATGTATCTACCAGTGTAATTTCTAATTTATATAAATTTATTAAAGAGGTAAATAAATAACAGCATCATAAACATTCGTTTTATTAGTTTTGGCACATTAAAGTCATTAAATAATGCCTCCAGAACCAGAAATGCTCCTTTCCTAACTTGCCATCATCAGTCAAAACATGTTCTTCTTGAATCCTGTTTGTCTACGATAGACAGCCGAGCGCGAGAGAAATATATTTCTTTTTTGAAGACGCATTCTTATTTATCGCTCACAAACTTATGTTAGCACCTCATTCCTTTCTGAAGGAAAAAATAAAAGAAAAAAAAGTGCCGTACACCCATCGAAAGACCTTCCTAAAGGTCAAATCGCGAGGCTCTGAAAAAAATGTTTTCTAGAAGAACAAAAAGAGTCCTCATTCGGCGAATAAAGGAAATACTGGGCTTTTTGCCAGAAGAACCCTTCGTTGCCTGGTTTGATGCGGGTGAAATATGTCCCGGATCGATCCGGCAGCGTACGTGCCTTTACCGGACTACTAGAGCGATAAAAAGGCTCACTTGCATGCCGGGCAAGTGTAGCCCTCCGGCTATGAAACAAAGATTTCACAACGGGGCCCGCAGACTGGTTAGACCTCAAGGCAGCATGCGTGCTTCTTCAATGCGCGGTTTATCTTTCACGCTTACAATGCGTGTATTCAGTTCGCTGTATTTTACAGGTCGAAAAGAATTTCTTTTCTCAATCGTGTCTCGTAGTTTTGTGAAAGATTTTGTCACCTGCATATCCAATTCGTTCCTTACTTGATGTGAATAGAAATGATCCTGATTCAAAATTATTCTTGATCAACTTTTTTTTTAATCTAAGTTACGTTTATTTAATTCACTCCACTTTACTAAAGAATCGCTTGATTCGTTGTCGTTCATTGAAATTCCTGGAAAGAATTTTGTCACTCGCATATTTAATTCGTTATTTTCTTATAAGGAATAAAAATAATGTAAACTAAGCTCATCTAACACTATAGTAGAATTTTGATTGAAACAGTCCATTTGCTTCCTCAGTTCATTCCTTCTATTACGCAGTTTCAATTTTTTTTTTAACCGTCTTTTAAAACTAGTCAAAAATGCTAGTTACTACGTTTCAATTTCAGTAATTTATTTCTTTACATAAAAGCGCAAATACTCAACTTTATTTCTCGGTAACAGGTTTCATAAGTGCAAATTGTTTATTCGATTGTTCCATACAATCACCAAAAACACCTTAAATCGGTTTTTAGACATCTTAGAACAGTTTTTGTCTGCAAAATATCCGAATTATTACCGAATAAATACTTTTGTTTTACGCCAGAAAGTTCGTGATTTACCTCAATTCCTCATAATTATGTGTGTGTGTGAAATTCTGTTCGCCTATTTAGTTCCTTGCTTGTGCAGTTTCTTTTCTGTCCCAGCCTCTATCTGTTCATTTAATTCGTTTTACTGCCTCTCAGTTTTGGTTGTTTTTTTAATTCATAAATTTTCCAGGAAGTTTCAAAAACTTTCAGACTTAGCTCAATCTCTTTTTATTCTATTTTATTTCTATTTTTGTTATATTTATCCTTTACTTTTTAAATTTATATTTATTTTTTTATATTTTCGCTCTCCATCTTTTTTTCGATTTTTTACTAACAACATTCGTTAATTTTGCAGTGTGAATTTGAAGAAAATCAGTTTTATCTGGAAATCGACGTAAAAAGTTGTATTCATCTAATCATTTTTAATCAAAATAACTTGTATTAAGCCAGAGCTAGAGATTCATGCTTTCCGTAAGGGATTCATTAGATACATATTGATAAGATTATTTGTTGTCGGATGTCACAGTTTTATTCATTCAATTAATTTTTAGATCAAAGCCATTGATATAATCGTGGTTTTCTAATTAGAAAATTTTGAGTAGTTATGAAATATTCAATGCTGTAGTCATTTTTATACAGTAAATATGCTATTATTTGTTCTAATCTCAATGAATTTCTACGGTATTTTGCTTCATAAAATATATTTTTAACAATGTCAGTACCTGTTAAATTCCAACAATTTTCTTGAAAAGAAAATAGCATTTTTTAAATAATTCCTCATTCTTAATTTTAAAAATAGAGCTTAATAAAGTGAGTAGAGTTTTAGAAGTAAACTTTTAGTTGAATGAAATTAGTTCAAACCGAAAGCTGCCACTACGACAGCTTTTCAGATTATTTATTAATATGAAAATATTTTCGTCTTCAGTTAATTTTTCTGCTATGAAATTTTAAGCATTTCAGTTCTGGTTACATTATTTGTGTGTAATTGCTGCAACAGTTAATCATTACAATTTTTTCTAGTGCTATTGATAATTACAGCGCAACTATTTTAGTAAGTTTTTCCTTCCTTTTTTCTCTGTAAAATCCGCTTCCTGGTTCGAAAACTCTGACTGCAGGAAAATGGAACCTGTGAAGTACGAACAATCGAAAAGAAATTTTTCATCATTTTTTTTATAATGAAATATTTTTTTAAGTACATATTTTGGCTAAAATTAGCTACATACCTAAAGTTTAATTCAATAACTACTTTTTGGAAAACAGATAGTTTTCTGTGTTAATTCTTTTAAACTCATAAAGTTGACCAATTACAATCGGGATAAATTTAATTCAGTATTACCTTTATTTTGTATGCACTATCGCTGTGAGTTCGTAGCTCTTCTCTGCCATTTTCAAACTCAACTATTCCCCAACTTGTCACAATGTGCAATGTGATTAATCACTTAACAAAGGGTTTGATAAATCAATGGCGCCATATTTTGTATAAATATTATCCCAGTCTCGCATTTACTCTACATATGAACTGCAGTGCACTCGAGTAAAACGTTACCATGGTATTCGAATACAGTACACTCCCAATTATCCGCGGAATTGGGTGGCACGGGTATCGCGAATAACTGAAACCGCGAATAATCCGAAAAAAGCGTAAAATAAGAGGTAAAGAAGATAAAAAATGTCTTCTGCTTAAAAATAATTGCATTACACTTAAAACGTGGTACCTATAAACAGCGACGATAGGTACAGTATTAAAAAATATTTGTATCTGAGTTTCTCAAGCGTATAAAATCTATAAAAAAATTGTACTTACGATAACGCCCAGGTAAAATAATTAATTGGATGAAGTACACCGCACTCTTGGGTAAGAAATGAAAAGAAAAGAAAACAAATTTAAATTTGTGCTTTTTCAAAAAAAATCACTTAATTGTGTTTGTTTTTTTCCCGAGACCCTCGCGGACAATCGAGAGTTTACTGGACTGGCAAAACTCTTTAAGTCCTGGCAGACAATTACTGATGAGATACAATGCAGTTGCTTTAACCCGAGAGAACTAGCGCAGGGTCTTGGGTAACGGCAGACATTTAAAACCTCCTACATTCGCATGTGAAATTCAAGTGCCATGAACTTAAACTTCAGTATCTTAGTTTCGATAAGTTTTTCTTTCATTTTTATTAAGTCCATCTAAAAAAGGAGGTCAAATCTTTCATGAAATCACGCTGTTATGACACAGTGTGGAATAAGGGGCTGCATACGCAGCAGTAATAACCTGATAATTGCCACTTTTTGTACTTACTTTAGCTTAGCCCTTAGGTACAGAAATGTGGATCGAAGTTACCGTAAATAATTATACTGTCGTGCGAAGCATAGAAGCCGTATCTACCCAGGTAACACAAAAAACGTTTAAACGTTTTATAAATATTTTTAATCCGTTGTCACACCGTTAATAACCATTTTGCAACCTTTAAAAAACGAAATGTGCTACTGGGGTACACTTTTTAGCAAAAATGAGTTATTGTTACTAGGTGATTCTTTGTGACGTATTTTACCTAAATACATTGATACTTGATTATTTGAGCACGGGAGATATTTTTAAAACAATTCTGAAAAAATGTTATCTGAATCAAATGCATGGTGGGACAACACTTTAAATAGCAATATCTCAATTTCAGCTGGACTGCAGATACCACTTTTGCGCTTAGCACGGCAATGAACTACAGTTTCTCATGGGCTCTCCATACGCAAAAGAGGGGGTGGGAATCTTAATTTGAGCAAGTGACAAATAATAATGATATCGAATGTCATGTCAGGGATATGACAACCATAACATGAATAACCTCACCTTTAATTTTCAGTTATTCTTAATGATAATTTATCAAGCACGTGTCCTAGCAAACTTGAATACACGTATTAACATATAGCCAATAATTTTATTTTCAACTTTTTTCCAACTCCAATTCCTTTCTGTTTGGATAAGCCGAGCAAAAATACCCCATATCACGCCACTTTCTAAACATAACAAACTCTTTGCCACATGCCCATTAGGTATATCTCCACGAACAGTAAAGCTTTAAGTCCTTATCATTGTTTTCCTAACACAAAAGTGGGGCAACAGAGTGCTAAGCTGCTTAAAGGCATGAGCACTATGGTAACAAAAAAATAATCGTTTATTTTCCGATCGATGAAGCCGAAACCAAAACAAACTCTTCCTAGGAATACAGAGAAAAAAACTCTATCTGGATGCTTGCGTTATTTGCTTTGAGTGGTATCGATGGCGTAGGCGCTCTTGAAAATTAATGAAATGTTAATGAGAAAACTTAATTGTTTTCTTTAGCTCCCCGCTTTACTGAATATTAATTCAACTAACAGAGAATGCCGCGACTCAAATATATTGAATAGTTGCAAAGAGTAGCTCACAAAATATTTACATTTTTAGTGCCCTTGTTCGTTAGAGAATAGATGAATTGCCATTAAATAAAAATTGAGACTATTTCGTTTCTTTGTGAAAAAAAAAAACATTCAGCGGCATTTGTCTCATTAAAATTTGTGTTTGTGAATGTTTTGCTGCTTACTTTCTGTTTGTAAACTAGATTACAACAGAAATTGCTTTAGCAGATGAATAAACCTGTTGCTTTATTTCTACACAGTAAAAAAAAAAGTTGTTTTTACAGTATAATACAGCTAATTTTACAGTAGTTTTACAGTAATAAACTGTAAAATTGTTACTTTTTAACCGACTTCAAAAAAGGAGGAGGTTCTCAATTCAAAGCGTATACTTTTTTTTTTGTTTGTTCGCACATAACATCTGATCTACTGAACCGATTTGAACGATTTTTTTTTAATCGATAGGAGATGGTGTAACTTAGGTATCATGTACTCATATGACGATATTTGTTCACTAGAAAAAAAGTTATGATCGAAAAACTAACATTTCATGGTCATTTAAAACAATATGTGCTATTGTAAATCCGTAACTCAATGAGCGACCCGATGGTCAAGTGGTTATGCGCGTCAGGTTGAAGTTCCTGATGGAATGAGATCGAGTCCAGGTCTGCAAGGATTTTTTTGAACATCTGCATGTTTTTTCTTTTTGAATGATTTAATGATTGCAATGTCCTTATGCAGGTACATCCCCCCATGGGGATCTACCCCGTATTTTTTTATAGTACAAAATGACAGTTTTGGTCGGATCTTTGTCAAAATTGGCAATGGGGTCCTTCGATGCTGTAGAATTTTCTTATGGACGTTTGCGCCATTTTTGGGGGCTTTGAATCGATTGTGGCAATAAATGGTTTTTGATTTGCGGCACTTATATTATTTTTTCAAGAATTATATACACAATCAATTATGTTAATTTTTGTACCTTTATAAAATTCTGTATTTTATACCTTGCATTTACGTCAAATTCAAGAAATCGAAAAACTAAAATTTCATGTTATTTAAAACAATATGTGCTATCGTAAATCCTTACTGCAATGAGCGACCCGATGGTCAAGTGGTTAAACGCGTCGGGTTGAAGTTCCTGATGGAATGAGATCGAGTACAGGTCTGCAAGGATTTTTTTGAACAGCTGCATGATTTTTTAACTATATTTTGATTATTTTAAGTGCATTTGTACTAAAAAGAATGAAATAAAATATTTTTGGAAAAAAAAATAGAACCGACTTCAGTTGGAAAATGCTCTAAAAAGTGAAAAATAATTTTTTTCTTTGAACACCATCGAAACTACTTTTAAACATAAGTTTTGAAGTCGGCGCAAAAACAATGTATAGATTCATACGCAACTACAATTCAACTATAAATATAAATTTTAATGGATTCATTTCATGATTATCACACATTCGTGTAATAGTACAAATATTTTGCTTTTAATTTTCAATGGTTTCTCTGAAAAAATGTTGGCAAAATATGGTTAAATATCATTTTACCTATCGTTTTTGCGCCGACTTCAAAACTTATGTTTAAAAGTACTCGTAGTTTCGATGGTGTTCAAAGAAAAAAATTATTTTTCACTTTTTAAAGCAATTTCCAACTGAAGTCGGTTCTATTTTTTTTCCAAAAATATTTTTACAATAGTAAACTGTAAAATTACAATAGTAAACAATAGTAAACTGTGTATTTTACAATAGTAAACTGTATATTTTTACAGTAGTAGACAAAACTTGCTAGTTTACAGTTTTAGTTTATTACTCTGAATTTTACAGTTTTTATCTGGACCCTCTGCTTCCAGTATTATACTGTTGTTTTTACATTATGATACAACCAGTGATGTAGCTAGGGGTTGGCAGTAGTGGCTCTTGCCATGGGCTCGGTAGCCAAAGGGGCGGCAATTTAGCCGATTAAATTTTTTTTTTTTTTGTCAAAACCAAACAGGCTAAAGCTCAAAAATTTGATAGACTACCCCGAGCAGCACAAACTGCGCCCTCACGCAACAACACACACCATGCGTAATGTGCAACTTTGCTTTGGTAGACTTCGGTTCTATACACTGTTGCTAGCTAAAATCTATTTGGCAGGATAGTTTAGTTATGTAGGGCCTGGAGCCTATATAATAGGCTGATTTGAAAGTGGCTGGTCCATATCAACTTAAAAGAGAGAGAAACAAACCTTTTCTCTCCGCTTCTTTCTTCCCGCTTTTTTCACGATATCACTTCAACTTATCACTAAACTTCGGAAATAACGTTCTACGATTTCAAAATTCGGAGAGCTTTTGTTGAAAGTATTTCGGATACACATTTTGTAATGACAGAAAATAACTCCGCTGTTGGTAACAATTTTTCTGTGGCAAAAACTAGAGAGAGAATAATATGCAGGTAACTATTTCTCAAAAACGGGAGGGAGGTTTCTTAAAAACGACTATCGCAAGTTTCGTAATTGTAAAAATTCCTACCAAGAGCTTACAATAAATGAAGCTTCTCAAATAGAGTAATTTGATTTTTATTTTAAATGCCCAAATTATGTTAGTAGCATACTTCCTTCTGACATTTTCAGACAAATTTTATTTCAAATGAAAGCTGTTATGAAAAAAAAAAATACTATGTTAAGTAACGAATGGGGGAGTTTCCTTCAGTCAAAAGTACTACTTTGTGTAACTGAAATTGATAGAATGATATAAAAAAATAACATGGGCCCGGAAAATCTTTAATTTTCCCAACAGTTTATTTTTTATTATTTTTTTTAAATACCCTACCTTGAAAACTGGGCGTGGTTTTTGTGACGTCAGTGGTGCACCTAACAGCTCTCTTTCCAATAATAACACCATTTTGCTTGACTTGAGTTGTCCAATCGCAGGAATCGGTGACGTCACGACTTTCGTCATCTCACTACAACCAATTAGATTTCGCGCTTACGTGCACCAATGACGTCATGCGCAGATGTTTTTTTTTTCTTCGGAATAGCATCTGCGCACCGGTTAAAATAATTCATAAAAAATATATAACTGTGTCAAAAAATAAAAAAAAGGTCAATTCCTATGTTTTTAAGCATGTTCTGTCAGAAAAAAATAATTTTGAAATTTCAGAAACTTCCCCATTGCAAGAATTATTGGTTTTTCGAATTGATGTGAAATGATGGGGAGAGGCAGGGACGCCCGGAATGAAAAACGTTGAAAAGGATTACGCAATTCTCAAATTGTGTAATGAAATTCGAATTTTACCCAGTAATACGAACAAGCAGAGATATCATGCGTACATAAAATGAGAGAGAACACTGAGCATATCGTTAAAAGCGCTAAAAGAAAGAAAAGATAATAGCGAAATTGCAGTATTGTCTACAAAAAAAAAAATAAATCAAAAATTTTGGGAGGTCACAATGACCTTCCGTGGCCTAAACATTAGGACCACCCCTAGGGGGGGAGAGTGCAATTTCTGAAGTTCGCCACGGGAGCCTGACCTCATAGCTATGCTACTGGATACAGCTAATTTTATAGTAAAGAACTAAAATTTTTAGTAATTACCGTAATAAACTGTTAAACAGCTAGTTTTAGTTTATTAATGTACTTTCATAGTTTTAAACTGCAACCTCTGCTGGCCGTAAATACTTATTGTCACATTTTGTATTTCGAATTCATTACCAAATTTTAAAAAGTTCTCGTGTGATATCTCAAAAGTAGTGAGTATAAAGTAGAAAGCTTCAGATATTTATTGTCTTTCAGGGACGTGTACTTATTAAAAATATATCTAGTGTACTAAACGATGAGTACTTAAAAGGAAATTGAAAGATTTTTTTTAATACGCAGTTTTTAGACAATACAAATAATTTACACTATGCTCAGACATTTTTAACTTAAAAACATGTTTATTTAATGAATTTAAAATATTTCCTGGAAACTTTATTTCGAAACAGATCAAAAAACAAATACACTAATCTTTAAACTTTCAATATTTTTTTCTTGTTTATTTTTGAATACGAACAATGGTAGTTCAAAAACAGAAAAATTGACCCTTAATCATATTAAAGAGAGATACACAGAAAATAAAGAACCAGTCAGACCTGTCAATGTGTCTCGATTTCTTCTAATCAGTGTGTCGGCATTCAGTTGATTGTTTAACCGTTACTCCAGATACTTCCATCGAATTTCATTAACTAAATTGCAGTGCGTGATTTGGGCTCCTACTTTTGCTATGACTGGAATCTGTAACGATACCGCAAACGATGTGCATTTCTCAGAAGAACTAGCGACATGTTTCTAGTACAAAAATAAGAATTGTACGCCTTTTCAACAAATTCGATTTAGTTTTTTTTATGAATATATAAATGTATATATTTGTGTGTGTGTGTGTGTGTGCGTGAAGGCGTGAGGGTGGGGGGGGAGGGGGATTAATTACTCATTTGTTTAATATATATATATAAAATACTATTTTAAAAATTATTTTATTTATTTGTTTTTCCCAATTTTTTTAGTTGTTAAATTTAGTTTGAAGATTTCAATTGTATTTTCTACCAAAATACTGATTTTTTATGTACAGAAAATAAAAGTAATTTAATTTTATGGCTTTGTTTCTAAAACGCACGGTTTTTGTTGTTATACACTTGAGTCAGAATACTCATGATTCAGCTCAAAAACGAAAATATTATTGACAATTAAATATAAAAATTAATTTACAAAAAATTACTAACGGCAAAAATTCTCTTTTTACCTCTCATATTATTCATTCTCTGGCTACATTAGCGTAATGTTTCTCGTATTTTCTTTTTTTCCATTGTATTTGTAACGAATGATGCTTAAAAACTCAATACGCATTGAATCAAGATGACTTCTTTTTACGTTTCAGTATTCAAGTTAAAATGTTTCAATTCAAGTGCTTTTTCCACTGCGTTTTCTAATTTTTTGAATGTACTCATTGATTTTTTCACGCAGCAATAAAATGTTAAAACGTAAAACTAAATTATACATTTTCTACTGTTGCCATGAACATTTTTCGCTTTACATATATTATTTTTCTTAAAATGTTACAGTTTTCATTATTAGAATTGTTGTTACTTTTTTTTCCGTTCATGGCCGATTTTGAACCGAATAAAATTTGATTTTGTGCACAAAATTTTAGTTTGAAGTAGAAGAGAGATTTTTCAGTTAAAATGAGATTCGTCATGCCTTCATTTAGTAAGAACACTTATCAATCATGATTTTTTTTTTCTTTAATCCACTGAAATTTACATTCTCAAGTTCATAATTTTTTCCTAAAACTTCATTTTTTACCAGTCATATAAAAAGCTCACTACTGGGGTATTATTCAAAAAAGATAGTTCCTCTCTTAAAACGTTATTAGTTTCTCATTTAATGGGTAAATTGTTTTTGTTTAAATATTGTTTTGTTGTTTCTTATACATACATTTTATAATAGCACATTTCTATTTTTTTTCCAATTTGAATTTCTTACTGTTCATAAGTTCTAAAAATAGTTCTATAAAAGTCTTTTATTTACAACTTTCAAAACCATTTTTCACAAAAATATGGGATAGAAAATCCACGTTCTCTTTAATAAAGCTGCGAAAGTCTGATTTACAACCGCTATAGCAAAATCAGTAGTTTCTCCACTTCAAATATTTTATGTCTGAAATATTCGCTCCAGATGCCGTCTCAAAATTCACTTTTGATTTAATGCAAAACGAGAGGTAAAAACAAGTACATCCGATCTATAAAACTCAGAAACTTTCATTTTTAGATACAGGCTTTTCCAATACATTGAAATGCGAGAATAATTCTTTTTCTCACATAGCGTTAAAATCTCAGCTTTTGTTTGTGTTTTTAGATAAAAATAGAAACCCTCTTTGTAGACAGTTCTATAAAATGTGTTTTTATGTATTTATCCAAATATGTGTTATGTTTTCGTTTAGTGTTAATTCGTTGATTCAATTTGAGAATACTGTATAGCAATGGAAACGTCTTGATTTTTTTAACAGGCCATTAACTTAATATGAATATGTTTATGGAGATGCCCAAATGTATTCCATTGTGGTAATATAGGAATGTGTATTTGGGTAAATATAAGTAACAAAGGCAATATGAAAGAAATCTATATTCATTTTAAATCAAATGAACTTTGAAAGTAAATGGAAGAAGTTGTCTTTCAGGAGCAGCAGTTTTTGAATAACATCTTCATACCTCAAAATTCCTTTCAACTTGTTCTAAAGACTTTTTGTTGTATTGGGCCTACATTCTGATATTTTTATAGCCGCCATTTTTAATAAAGCCAGTAAAAGAAACGAAAATGCCGATTTCTTGGCTAAAGAAAGAACTAGTGTTTTGCAAGCAGATTTCAAGACAAGATTTGCCTCCCACCTATTAAATGAAACTTAATTTTTTTTTTAATTTAAAAAGGCCTGGGAGTGTCTCAATAGTTGAAAGTAGATTGCTTCTGATTTTCCTCGTTCTGTTACTGTAGTGATTTTTCGTCTTATGCCTGAGCATGATTGCTTGAATGCCCGTCTTTTTAAGAATGATCTAAAAGACATTGACAAATAATCTGCTCTTAGTTTGTGACACTAAAGTGTTCGATAGCAAGATAACGGCTTATACACTTGTTTAGAGGTGTACTGAAAAGATAAACATTCCGTGTGGTATTTAAATGATAAACTTGTGGGACCAATTTTAAAACATTCCTTGTATATCATTTCTCAAAGATTCGTGGAACCCCGGGGTTCCTCGAGCTCATGCCAGGGGGTCCGCAGTGCTATCCTGCTTAAAAGTAAAAAAATAGTTGAAATGGGAAGACGAGTAATAGTATTTTAATTTAAAACGAAAGGACATTAATTGGGAAAAAAAATTCCAATCCTGAAGTAGCATTTCGTACGCAACTCCTACGAAAAATAAATACACTTAAACTAGGCTAACATTGTTCTGTCCACTAATTCCGAAAGTTTGTTATTATTAATAAACATATCAAAGGAAATAGGTGATTACATTTTTATTTGAAAGTGAGTTATGAATATATTTTTATTTCAATGGTTCAAAATAATAATGTTAAGTAGTGAAAAGTAGAATAGAGCTCTAAAAGATATACAGACCAATGAATAAATAAATTTAAAGAAAAGAAAAACCGTGAAAACATATTTGAAAAAAAAAAAGATTGAAATTGCTCAAATAAAGTTTTTTTTTTTTTTTGTGCGGTATTAAGGAAGGAGTTTGCAAAGTAATTAATTTTAAGGAAGGAGTCCATGGTGGTCTAGACTTTAGAAACCTCTGGTCTATATAATTATGCCTCACAATGTGATTTGCTTGAATTGGCGTCAGATGACCTGTGTGACGTCATTAATCTATAATTTCAGCTGCACTTAATTTTGACGAAAGTTTTTGGTTATAACACATAATTGAAGCGTAGGGAAATACCGCTGTGTGGACCACAGCTTAAGTTGAACTAGATGCATAAAAACTGTTATAATGCTTTGTGATACATTTCATCAGTACAAAGCACAGATTGTGAGTGGTTTTAACACGAACAGAAATTCAGCCAGAGAATAGGCTAGTTTTTCATGTCCATGAATTTCATGCAACAGACATACACCGCAAAAAATAATGTTGTTTTTACAGTATAATATCATTGAAAGCAGAGATTCCAGTTTAAAACTGAAAGCCAGTGATCGGAAGTAGCACGCTACAAGTAGCGAAACTACTGTAGTAGCTACATTTTTTAGTAGTTTGTAGTGGAGCACACTACTTTTTAAGAACAGTAGAGTAGTGAGTAGCGCGATACAAAAAATAGTAGTTTGTAACGATTTCTGGAAACTACTTTTAAACTTGTTTTAAAAAATTTTAATTAAAAAGAGAGAAAGAAAGAAAGAAACAAGGTTTAATCGAATCTGACTGGAGCAAATCTTGCACGAGTACACCAGCGGACGCAATGAGAAATAAGAACCATAAAAATATGAGCCGATCCTTATATACTTCGTTCTGAAGCCGTACATTCTACCTGTGTACTGTGATTGGTTTATTTGGCATCATGATTTTCATATTCCTAAATATTCCCTGACAAGAAATTAAAACTTGAAGGCTGAATTTTTTCAACTTTTGAATTCTTTCTTGCGGCGAATATTCGTAAAAATTGAAAAAAAAAAAATTCTTAAAAAGACCAATTGCAGCAAGAAAAAAAGAGCAAAGAGGAAAAGAAACAATTGATCTACAAATTTCTAGTAATATTCCATGTTCAAATAAGTTAATTTATTAATCTGAACCACTTTTCGAATTTTGTCGGTCAATCCTCAAACGTTATATGCTTTTTATTTCTTTCTGTTTTTAAGCAGCGAAGTAGCGACTACATTTCGAAAGTAGTTAATAGTTGTTACATTTTTAAAGTAGTAGTTGCAGTTGTAGTTAACTACATTTGTAGCAAAGTAGTTGTAGTTGTAGTTCGCTGCAAAAGAAATGTAGTATTTCCAACCACTGGTAAAAGCGCAGTAATAAACTAAAATTAGTACTACTTATAACTCCTATAAGATATTTATATAATCCAAAACTTATAAATGAAATTTCTTAAAATCGAAGGGCGGTAGAAAATTTTTGCAAACATATTCTTTTTCAACGCCTTGAAATCTGTAAGAAACACCCAAAGTACATTGAGGAACAGAAAAGTCGTTAAAATTTGTTTTTAGTATTATTTTAGATAGCACGTCACTTGCTAAATGTAAACGAACAACAGTGCTTCACAAATATTTTTTTAAATGTTGATTTCAGCAACGCTGGTTTTCCTTATTTTCAAACGGTTTTGGAAGTACATTCGTTCGTAAAACCAACGCCAACAACTGGAAGGAGGACTATACACCTATCTCCTTAACGAATAGATATGGAGTTTTTATCAAGTAAAGCACTTGAGGGTTGAACTATACAGACTCTTTAACTATAATACGTTTACTTCGTAAGTGTGTCACTTAAAAATCTCGTTTTTAAAAACACCTGGTACACCCAAATGGTTGTATGAGAGCAAAAAAATAATAATTTTAGCAAAATAAATGTTCTTCAAAACTCAATCTCCCTTCATAAAATTAATGCATATTTAAATATGCAAATTCAATTTATTTCGTTATTGTGCGTTTCATTTATTTTCATCTATGAATGGTGTTTGTAAAGAAGTTTTTTAAACATCTTTAAACTACATGTCTTTTTCTAACTATATTTTTCTAATCTTAATAACTTCGATGTCTTACTACTTTCTTTGTAAGGAAAAACTCTGTCATTTTAAAGCAAACAAAATATTAAATTATATTTTTTCCATTATGTATTATCATCACACACCATAATTGACACCACCAAAAATAAGACCGTTTGAGTTCAAAGCATTCCACTAAATAAGCATCATGATGTCATTTCCTTCTCGTAAAAAAACATCAAATTGCCGTAGAATAATCTCAAACAAAAAAACATATGTGAGACATTTCAGAAACTTTGTAGTTAGATAGCTACCATTTTAAAACGGTCATCTCATTTTACGATAGAAAATGATGTCATAAAAGCAAACTACTTTTATACACCATCAGTTTGCACCTTTTCTCCAAGATCAAATCAAGATTTCAAGCAAACACGAAAACCGAAAAAGAAGTTGGCGCAGTTCTTCCGCATAACAGATCACTTTATTTATTTATATTTTTTCCGGTGATATTTAAGATGCGAAAAATGTTTCTTTCTCCCAGGAGAATATTGAAAATATCTGCATTGATCTGCATGTAGTTTTTTCTCCCTTTTTTCCGTTGTGTAAGTAAGAGTTATACTTGGTTGAAAAACAAACTTGAACTCATTTTTGAGGTTTAAGGATTATTTTACTCTTTTTCGAGCAAAGAGGAGGCTGTAAATACTTGAGTTTTTTGTAGCATTTTTTCTAAATGAAAGAGTCCTGTGACTATTTAAGTGGGTAATAATTTGAAGTGTTTTTTTATTTTTTCGGTAAGTGTCAATAAAAAACATGCTTTTCGAAAAAAAGACCAGTTTAAATTTATCAATAGAATGTGAGTCATCCTCACTTAAGTAGTACAAATCATGTGTTCCAAAAAGCGATGTTTTTGAGTCAATGATACCATCAATATTTTAATTTTGAACATCAAAATTTTTCTTTGGTGACGAGCCACCACTACTCATACAATAAAATCTTTGTTTTCCATTGCAATTTATATCATTTTTGCATTTCAGTTTATTTATTTTTGCATCTTAACTCGCATTTTAACTCCTTACGATTTTAAGCTGGAATATGTGATAGTCTCCTGCTTCTTTCAAATAAAAAGACGCTGAATCCTGTACAATTTACTTGTATACAAACAACTGATATTTGATTATACACATTTAAATGGAGAATCGATTTTAAAACGTATGATT
This sequence comes from Uloborus plumipes, assembly GCA_038373865.1. Taxonomy (NCBI): domain Eukaryota; kingdom Metazoa; phylum Arthropoda; class Arachnida; order Araneae; family Uloboridae; genus Uloborus; species Uloborus plumipes. Next base: position 45,482 of record JAXGGA010006709.1, read on the forward strand.
GATTGGTGGGAAGTATTAGAATGAGAAAAAATTCAAAAGTCACGATAGTGATTTTTACCATTTTCATTGTAATGACTCATATGGATATATAATTTAAATTGCGGGTCTACAAAATTTTGAAATGATTGTTGTTCACATTTAACTGGATAACTAGACGTAAACGAAAATTACACAATCTGTAATCAAGGAAATCTTCTTGCACTGCATTCATTATAGTAAACGACATTAACATTGCAGGTTATTCAACATAGATTTTTTTAATGTGTAAGCAGTGAGCGTTACACATTTTAAACATCCTTTCAAGAAATTAACTACTTATGGTCATAAAAAAGCTGCACGCTGCAATTGAACTCAGGCGTTACAGCTGTTGTTATTGCGTCCTACAATCGTGGGAAATAGCCTTATAAGGTGGTAGCACTTCAATCACATCAAACGGAAGATAGAAGAACCAACTATCAACAGTAAATATTTTGATCCAGAACAGAAGCCTTACAACCCATGCTTCAATGCCCCTAAAAATATTATTTAATCACTGGAGTATAGATGATTTTATGACCACGACCGATTTTTTTGGAACCGTACAGCATTAATGGACATAAAAAAACTTCGACCTTCTGGGATGGTATCCACCCTGTCACAAAGGTTAGGTTAAGTCTTTAAAGGAGTTGACTTATCCGACTTTTAGTTGCAAAATTAGTAGCTAATCTGCAGATCTGTCCCTAACTTGATATTTGACCACTTTCGTCTACATGAGAAGGGGATTTCGTAATATCAGACTGAAAACAAGAAGACTTAAAGCAAATCAGCATGAAAATACAATTGTTCGCTAGAAGATTTCCCGATAAGCAGTTATTTAATTTTAAAAATTCAATCAACTTGCTATATTTACCCAAAGCAGCACTACCCAACTTCTCATTAGGAATCTGCAACTGACTATAATAATGTATCTGCAAATGCTTGAAAAAGAGCTGAAAGCAAAATTCACTTAGAAACCAACATTTTCGGAAAGGTTAGCCTGTCCTTTAAAGGGGCTTTATGTCAGACCACCATGACGGTAAAGTGTAAGGTTTAAGTAATCAAAATGATTTCAATCACGAAGCTCGCTTCTTATATTAGGTTTCTAGTTTAATGAAACATTGTATTTTCAATATTTTTTAACTTTTGTGCTTTAGTGAAGTTGTTTTTGGTTTCTGTTTCACAGTAAAACAAAAACTTGTGTTATATTTTTCGTGTGTAACATTCCTGTACTGGCTTTTAATTTTTCCAATCTCAAATTCGGTCGATTTTTTTATCATCATCAGGTTTTTAAAACATGTTTTTCTAAACCCAGTTACTATCTAATATTTTTAAGTAACACTTCGTTTTTATGATCTACAATTTCAAACTACTATATGATTTAATTATTGAGCTATCTAAAAAGATATTTGGCTTTGGTTCAGACAAAAACAACTGAATAAAATGACTCTAGCTTAGCTTTGTCTGCCACGTTCTGCTCTCATTACTTTTTCCATTGATTAATGTTTTCCTGTATAAAAATCGACATCGCATGAAAGTGGGGATAGTAACGGGATGATTAATGACATCTTGCATAACCAATAATGTTTAGCAGTCTTCCGATTTTTATTTGGCTTCTTGATTGAATATCCACTTCAAATGAGTTATGTTATAAGGTCCCCCTTTTTAATTAATTTATTTATTTTTGTTATTATTTTTTAAATGTGTATTAGAAATGCGAAACAGTCTAAGCCATCTGCGGGAGAGATTTAGCAGATATTATGAGATCACAAAGCGGGAAACTAGGCTCGCTGGTTTCTGGAAAGATCTTGCTGTTTAAAACTTAGGTATTTTAGTAGACTATGCAGTGTGGGCATCAAAACAGTGGATAGTATATTAAAGGCACCTCTTTTTTACATTACTTGGCAGTTACTTTTTATATTCAGAAAATGTTCTTACTGTTCTAGGTGAAAAAAAAAGATGGATGATTTGTTCTTGAAGAACTTCTTGTGCACCAATAAATATCTAATTTGTCACCTTTTAATAATCAGCCGGTTAATACACTTTTTTGGAGCACATATAACTATAAGTTACTTTTTGAACCTTTTAAACTAAGAACATACAAAAACATTTTCTTAACTGCGAAAAAAAAAATTATTATGCATTTAATTTTAAAACTACTATTGTATTGACTACCATTTGGTAATTTATAACTCTAACTATTTATATGTTTTTTCAGTAACACACAATATTGCAGAAATATTAAAAAAAATAAACGCAAGTTATAAATTTATCCCTTGATAGCTATGTAGAATTATATATGAACATTGTGCAACAGTTATTTATGAATGGCAAGGCGAAGAATCATCTGGAACGTAATGACTCTTCTTACTAAGCAATCAGTGGCATCTGGCAAACAATTTAGGAAAGGAGTATTTGAAGTAAATGGAGCAGAATGTGACAGAATACCCTATCCCCAAACTGTCAGACCAGAATCCGGCTTGGCGATATTTCAAGAATATGTTTCTTTTATTATTGCCGAGAAATAAATATTGCTGACATCATCTTGAATGCAATGTTATGAAATATAAAAAATGTTTTGTATAAGTTCCTGGTTGTGCGTGTGATACAATGACAGATAAATTATTATTAAAATATGTTTTCCATGTCAATTGTTTCAAAATGTGTTCTCAAAAGTGCCTGTTTTGAAGTTATTACTTCAACAAGTTTATTTCATATAGAAATAAATACGTTTATATGAGTGTACTGTCGTAAACAGAATATTCTTCTGAAGGGGATAGGGGTATCTTTGTGTGTGGTAGTTTTTATTTGTACTTTTAAACTTCTCCTTTCAAATTGTTAGAAAATTAAATGTGACCGTGTATCTTAAATGTGGATCGCTAAACTCATAAGGGTCCACCTTAGGTGTCTCTCATTTGAGGGTGGCAAAAAAAATTATCCCACTCGTAAAAAATGATGTCACCATCTAGCTACTCCTGAACATATACTGGGACACATAGGACTTTCAAAGGTAGATTTAACAACTGATCCCCTACTAGTCATTGATTTCTTAACAGTCAACAGCCCACTGGAGTTGATATTATCTTTGTTTGATCTTTTAAAAGGATAAGCAATATCAACAAAACTCGTAGACTTTCTAGGATTGTCGTTAAAGCCTAAAATCAAATGCTATGAAGAATTTTAACTCCACAATAGCCCCTTTGCTACAATCCTCTATGAGTTTATCGGATTTCACATGCTGAATCGTTTGGTTTCTGTATTTTCTCATTTAGAAATGAAACATCAATATCAAAAATTAAATAAAAACTAGCTGCCAGGGCAGCTAGATTAGCTTCCTGCGGCATGCTGATGCATAACGTCCCCCCTCTCTAACTTTTACCTCATTCTGAAATTATATTATTTGATATAATTTAATGTTCATTCGATTTCAAGACATACCACGCACGTGGCCCGGCGTTGCAGGGGCACTTCGTGCCCTGAAAGTAGTGAGAAAAAAATTTAAAGAAACTACTCCCCGCCAAGGCGGCTCGCTTACAGGCGCTTCACGCCTTTACTTTTTTCCTATATAAAAAAATCATTCGAATTATTGAGATGCTTCACGCCTTCAAGATGGTGAGGAAAGTTTCAGTAAGTTCAGGTCGCTCAAAGAAAAAAAGCAGACATAGATACTCAGTTTTTAATATAAGTAGATGGCTCTTCAACAAATAAATGTTTCAAAATATTACCAGTAGCTAGCGATAAAAATTCTACGTAAGTGGTCCGCTTATGAGTTTCGTGTTTGATTTAGTTAAGCCTTCATTCAAAATTCTCATTATCATTGTTATCACCGTTTCATAGCAACGACGGTTTGGAAGAATGGATTTCATATTTAATCATTTATTAGGCTTAATCGCTTTAAATTTGACTACTTATTAATTGATATCTTCGCTAATTAAAATCGTATAATTATATCAATTGAAACTAAAGAAGCTTGAAAAATTACCTATCTATCGGTACCTGGTTCGACTTTCTATTCATTGGCGTTCAGGAGAAAGAAGCGTGACATAGAAAGATAGAAAGATAGTTAGAAAGAAAGATAGTGAGAAAGATACTCAGTTTTTAATATAAGTAGATTACATTTATTTCACCATTCATATTCATTATATTAAGTCAAAAACGTAACGTAGATTTTCTAAATCTGACGGTTTTTCCAGTTACCATCGAAAACTACTTGCACTTCAGGGATGCATTCATTTTTCAATTGAGACTTAATTTGATTCCATTTATTTTAACTAGAAAAATACTTTTCATACTTTAAATAAGCTCAAAAACATATTTTAAGCTTCACACTGGCCAGAAACCTAAATTTGGTGGCAGCGGAGAAATAAAGAGACAAATTTCATGTTTTGATTCTACGTTTCAACTAAAGTACCAACACAAAACCAAGCCAGTTTAGGACTCGACAACTAAACCCTAAAGAGGGCTTGCATCCAGTGTACTTACAAAAAGCAATGAAAATTTTAAAAAAGTCAACGTCTATGTTCTGGATTAGGGGAAGACCGCTTATATTGGACCCCCTAAGAACAGGAGGACTGTGTCGCTCAATGTGAAGCAAAACAGAAATGCCAAATAGGGCATCGTAAGCTAAATTTAATCAGGAACCGCCCTAGGAGCTTATATTTTCTGAAAATATGAAAATTATTTTTTAAAAAATTATCTTATAAAAAGTTGCAAAAGTCCAATTTAGGAATATATGCGCCTAAATTGAACCATGCGCTTCCTAAATTGGACCGTACCAAGAAATCATATAATAATTAATATTTGAAATATACAGCTATTTTCCAGGATTTGAAATAGAATTTCATTTGCTTCGGCCTCACTTAGGCAGTGTGGAAAAACTCGCCGATGGCATTTAATGCACTTAATCATGTTAAGTCGTAGCTAGTTCTTGTACACGGTGTACAACTTACTCCGAACCTGTAACCTGTTCACTTTGAGTAGTTTTATCTGGACTATACTTACCTCTAATTCTACTGCAGCCAAATCAATGTCATTCAACACATGTCAATAAACAGGCCAAACTCCGTTTCTTTGGAATCAACTCACAGCATTTGCCATGGCCTTGATTGCGGTTTGCCCGTAAGAGTTACCCAACAGTTCTCCTATGCGATATTAGATAATGGATCTTATTGGATGTTCTCGCCTCCATGTATCACATGCTCGATTAAAATATGTTGACAGAGACTGAATAAAGACCACATCTACGTGCATGATGTGCTTAAACAGAAAGCATTATTATATCGTTCTCGTTGTCAAGTTTATTGCATCAATGTTCTTTATGTAAGTGCTGTGCCAATCCATTAATAGAAGGATCCATTAATAGAATAGATCCCATAATAGATCTTTTTACATTGCTTGGCTTAACAGGTTTGATGAAATGTTGTATCAACTGTGTGAATTATTGTTTGTGATCCATTCATTTTTTGAACAAGAATATTTCTCACCAGATAATGCTTTTACGGGAAATTCATACATGGAACTTGATCTTTTGAAAATGAGCATGGGGAGCTCGAAACTCTGTTCACCACTCATTACTGCTCCAACATGGTGTTTGCCTATATACGTCAATATATTTTGGGGCTTTTGAACAGTGAAAAGACCAGCTTCATCTACATTGAACAATTTAGTAGCATATAAATTGTTTCCTTTTAAAATCTGTTCTAAAATATCGAAGAATTTCATATTTTTCTCTCAGTAAACCAGCAAGAATTTTATTTTAGTTAATAACTATATTTTACAACTTGAAACTTCAGCTTAATAGATGAATAGAGAAAAAAAACATACATTTTAAGAAGTTGCAGCTTCTGCTTGATAAAAATGTGCTTGATAAAAAACTTTAAATGAATATCGTGAATCGGTTGTTAAGTATGCTTAAAATAATTTTAACTACGCTATTAAATAAGATGAGTCACTTATTTTATGTTACGCTTAACAAAAAGACTTGTTTAAAATCATATTCTTAAATTGGACCACCGGTCCAATATAGGAAAAATTGTTCGGTCCAATAAAGGAAAACACGCCATTTTTTATTCTTCAGTTCATTGCTCTGTTAAAAATTATCACAATTGCGCATATTAATGCATCGATGTAATCCTTATTAAACGCAGATTATAATACTGTAACAGCATTTTACCTCAACTCATAAGTTTTTGAGTTATCCTTCTAGAAACAAGTCCACAAAATAAGATTTCGCACGTTTTCAACACAAATCTAGTCGTAACTCACGCTAAACAGTTTGAAACGTGGTGAAACTTCATACACATTGGTTTTATTCCTAAAACTTTATATTTCTACTGTTAAAGTGTAGCACAGATCTCTGTACTAGATTTTAAGCCGGAGGTCCAATTTAAGCAGTGGTCCAATATAGGCGGTCTTCCCCTACAATGAGCAGTAACACATTAAAAAAGTTGCTTGGATTATAATATCTTTTGGAATCCGACAAAAGTTTTTTTCGGATGTCTTTGCCTCCATTAGCTCACCTTTTTTGCATTGAAAAGGACGTTTCTTGCAATGCCGAAACAGGTGTAGGCAGTATTTCTGCGCATTTGTGCTTTTCAACGTAGGAGTTTTTCTTTTGTTTTTAAGCACAAAGGTATTTATTTGCTTTAAACAAAAAGCATTATGTTTCAAACAGAAACAGAAAAAGCAACAAAGAAAGAAAGTTCTGGATCCTCCTGCTCACTTCCTGGTTGAACCATAAAGAAGGATTTCAGCATCCATCGGCAAGTTTGACTGTTTCTTTATTAATTCGAAGGCAATAATTTGATTCCCCCAGATTCCAATTTAAAAAAAGAAGACAATTTCGTAAAAAAACGTCCTTCTTTTGAGAAGAACGTCAATGATCTCTGTCAACTTCTTTGTGCTCACTTTAAACAGCTCAATTCGCGTTTTGTAAAAGATAGAAGAAAACGCAAAAAGGTAGTTTTATTTATTTATTTATTTATTTATTATTTATTTATTAATTTAAGAGTTATTGGATTGAATTGATTTGTTATACACATTTTATTTCGAATTAAAATTATATGTTAATATTTTCAATTACGTCGATGTTAACATTCGGCCAATTTATGTTTTTTTTAAAGTAAAAAGAGAGGAGGGCGATAGGTGCAAACAGAGTGGGAACTACAGATCTAGACCCTCTTGATGACTAATATTACGCAATGGATGCTGATGTATGAAAAATATGTTCATTTAAGCTCTGGAGCGACTTCTCGGTTAAAAATGAACCTTATCAACAAATTCTGTTAATAATAAAATGGAAACTACTCGCTGACGCAACTTGTCTTTCAATATCACCTGTTCAATCCACTCACAAAAAGCATTTTTTATCTAACTTTCTTGCATCATGCTTCTAAATCACAACGTAAAATAAGCGTCAGGCGCAAACTGCTGGCATAATGTTCTGATTTCCGGGGTTTAATGATTATGTAATTCCTTGTTTATTAGATATACAGGCTCACAAATGTCATTTTGCTGGACAGACAAGTTTATTACAATAGATAATTATGCGATGATACAGATAAATCACGAAATACTGTGCATAATGTCATTACCCCGTATGATAATGCAATTTCTAAATTCAGAATTCTGTGGAGGTAATGATACTGCAAGGATTTCACATTGTAATTATGGTTGTAAGTTATGCAAATTTAAACAAGTAAATTAAAATAGTTACGTCATTACTATTGTGAAATTGTAGTTTGAAGACGATGGCAAATTGAAACTTCTGAAATCATTTTTTTGTGTTAAGCTCTTTTAATTACTTTGAAGCATTCTTAAGGGTGTTTGTTATTTAGGTTTATGTGAAAGAGTCGTCTTGGGCCAGTTAAACACAAATGATTTCCTTAAATCTGTATCATTCATAGTTCTTTCTGTTATTACCATTGCCACTCCTTACTTTTTAAGGGTTTCCACCATTTTTATTTGTTTCAAAATTAAACATGAACTTTTTTTACATGCTTCGGCAATTAACGTTAACCATTACTAAACTACTATAGCAGCAGCATTATGCAATGAAATTACAAAACTGAAAAACTAATTTTGGATGAAGGGTACAAAGCTTTTTTTTTTTTTTAATATATGTCTTTGAAATGTCACTCTCTGGAATTCCATATCTATAGAATTTCAAAACATTTGTTATTGAACCCCAAAACAACAAAATATACTGGAGAAAGTTGAAGATGCAATTATCATTGCAAAGAAGGGAGAAGCAAGTCGTTATTGTTATAATAATGCACATTAACAAATATTTTTGGTGATAGGTTTAGAAGAATAAAATTAATCTGCTCCAAAGCGCCATTTTCTGTATCTGTATGTCTTTCATCTTTAGTATCTGAAATATGAACTAGTTTATTTCACTTAGAAATCAAAGTCACACATTTAAGAGAACATGGGTGTAAAATTTGGGAAAAGCTAGTTAAGCAGCTCTAATTAAAGTGACCTTTTGTTTAATATGAATCATAATCTCCTTCGGAATACTAGTAGTTTTTAGTTTTTAAAAAAAATATTCACCAAATTAGATCAACTATTGAGGTATGTCTTTAACAAAATTGCTTGAATTTTACTTTTAGATTAACATAATGGCTATGAAAAGTATTTTTAGTAAAAAATAGCAGTAAATTAAGCTTTAACTGAATTAAAACAATAAATTATTACAAATCATTCAATAGTGGAATATTTTTTATGCAATCCAAACTCTAAAAATAAGTGAAAATAACTACAAATTTTTGTCTCTGTTCTTGTTCAGAATAGGATTTACTGTTTGCAGCCTTGCAGTCTGTCATCCTTTATGTACATTCATTTTTAAAAGCGCATGTTAGTTTGCTTTAACTCTTTTGTTTTTCACAATCTGCTGTGCGTAATTATAGCTGTCTTCATTTTTCTTCATCACTAATGCATAATCCCCTTTTTCTTATTCTTTCTCAAAATCTATGTCTGCGAGAGAGATTATTTCCTCTTCAAAATTACCAGATTCGCCATATTTATTTTTTAGTTTCTTCTCTTTTTGCAGAAAATGACTGATTTTGTCTTTTTCAACCTTTTTTTTTTAATATTTGCTGTTGATTGTAAAGCTTGCTTATTTTTCTCGTTGCTTCAACTTGTTGTCTCGCTGAATATTTCATTGGGGAAGCTTTGGAAAGTGAAAGTGCTATTTAAAAATCCATGACGTGTAGAGGGTGCGCCCCCCTCCCTTTTTTTTTTTTCTAGAAGCTACATTGCATTCAGGGTTCGGCAAATACACCTCCCGTATGTAGAGAGGACACTGAGTTGTGCTGAGGATAATATGGCAGAAGTGGTATCCGCAGATTACAGTACACGTGCCAGTTTCAGTAGTATCTGTGGAGTAGATTTGAGGAGTAACTGTTGGCAAGTTTTCACGTTTGAAGTAAAGCTTTAAAAACCTACGTTTAGCCGATATTTAGTGATGCTCAATATTCAAGAGCTTTCCCCGGGAAGTTTTTCAAAATGGAAATCTTTGAAAACGGAATTGTATCGGTGATCTTCGTAGCAGGAGGGTTTTCTGACATAACGGAAGGGGTTTAACAGGACCTGGTTCTTGGAAACACCCTAGACATGTTTCGAAATGACATTTTTAAAAACTCATTTTAGCGCAGCTTTGGTGATGCTATAGAGGAGAGCAGGCTCGAGACTCTCCCCCATTAATATTTTGATGCTGTTGATAAAAAACCACTAGTTTAGTTGATCTTTGGTGATGCTCACAGAAGTTAAGGTTTGGGGGTCATCTCCAGAAAAGTTTTCGGAATTGAGAGATTAAATTCTCAATTTTGGTGATTTTCGGTGATGTTTTCAAACTTTATAATTGATATGAATGGTGCTTGTGGTGGTGTTACATTTTTCTTTCCATCAGATCGATAAATGTGAAAAAACTGTTTTTAACAAGTTTTACTTGTCATGCGAAGGGTTACAAAAAATAATCATTAATAAATTTCACCCTTCAGTCATTTTTATGCGCAGTTAAGGTGTTCCTATTTAATCCAAAAATTATAATTGAAAAAATGGAATCAACTGAATTTTATTTTATTTCTTTTTTTATATATCATTATTCATTTACATCCCAAATTTTTGTATGATTTTTTTCCAAATGATTTTAAATAATATTTAAAGATATTTGAAAGACGCATGAAAGCTATGGGCTGTAGAAGGAGTACATTTGCTTTAGCTTGCCTTAAGCTCCAACACTGATTGTGTATAACGCGATTATTTACCTACATCAATCCTTATAAAAACTGATCAAATTTAGGAACAAAATAAAAAGGATGTAAAGTCTGGCTTTGAAGAGATAGCACTTTTTTAGGATTGCCCTTTTTTTCTAAAGGGGTGATAAGTAGAGGAAAACTAATGAACGGATTCACAAAGGTGTTATTGGCTCTAGCATAGCTTAAATACTTCACCCAATTTAAGAAATTAGCCAAAGGGGTAAAATATTTAAATTTTGTGATGTCGAGGCAGATGTCTTATTGGACAGGTCATATTCTAAGAAAGTGGGTGGGCTTTGGTTTTACCTTTTCGAACAGCCATTGGTCAAAGACTGCAACGCCTCCGATAGTTCATTTTAATTAAAAATTGGTGAGAGTAGATTTGCAATAAAGAACTTTAACATTGTCATTTTTACTTTTCCGTCAACCAAAAGCACTTGAGAGAGATTATTTCCTCTTCAAAATTACCAGATTCGCCACATTTATTTTTTAGTTTCTTCTCTTTTTTGCAGAAAATGACTGACTTAGTCTTTTTCAACCTTTTTTTTTTTTTTGCTGTTGATTGTGAAGCTTGCTTATTTTTCTTCTTGCTTCAACTTGTCTCGCTGAATATTTAATTGGGGAAGCTTTGGAAAGTGAAAGTGCTATTTAAAAATCCATGACATGTAGAGGGTGCCCCCCCCCCCTTTTTTATTTTTAGAAGCTGCACTGCATACAGGGTTCGGCATATACACCTCCCGTATGTAGAGAAGACACTGAGTTGTGGTGAGGATACTATGGCAGAAGTAGTATCCGCAGATTACAGTACACGTGCCAGTTTCAGTAGTATCTATGGAGTAGATTTGAGGAGTAACTGTTGGCAAGTTTTCAAGTTTTCGTTCATACTGCTGCAAATTACATTCCAAGATTAAATAATCATGTAGCAAAATATATTTGTGGAGCACTTTTTTTTCAATTCAATTGATTTTAAAACTTTTAAGTGTTTAGTCACCGAAATTTCGTACGTTATTCTTCATAATAATAATAAAACAATAAAAGCATCAACAAATTTCAACCAGCAAACGATATATTAAAAATTAAATTATTTCAAGATATTTACTGCAACTTATATTGTAATAATGTAGAAAAAGAAATGTTGCAGACGATAAATTTAGAATTGTTTGTTATAAATTTTGCCTCTTTTTCGGCCTCATATGGTCAAAGAATTATTTCATTTTTTATGAAGAATGTCACTTCGCCAAAATGTCGCTAACTCACAAACATGGCACACGTCAATTTCTTCCTTCTATGCCTCTTTTAAGGAATGGACTAGTTTTCTCATTTGATTGACAAGTGCCATCTCTTCACGGTTTTATTATACCCATTTATCCTGTAGTCTCTGGGATTAAAAAGGAAACATAATTTTATTTGCTAACAGACATCTACTGTTATAAAGTTATACTTTTCATTCCCTGCTACGCTCAGAAAAGAAAGTCTGTGTGGTATATCTGACTTTCAATCGTTTTTAGATTTTTGCCTTCCTCTTTGGCAACACTAGCACTAGTTCAGTTAAGCATGCATTCTTATCAATAAAATTTCGTTCATGTTGGGGATTATTTTTGTATACAGAAAGTGTCACTTTACCTTTATTATTTTATGTTCACTAGATGTTGCCATAAGCGATTGAATTCAATCTTAGGGCAAGAATCTGAGAAACTGTCACGCCTAGCATTATGAGGTGATTCATGACATCTCAGATTTTTTCCGAAAATTTACCAAATGTTTATTATCTTATTGAAAGACCAAATACAGAATGTTTTGTTCTAAAGTTGAGTTGTTTAGTTTTTATGGATCCCTAAAGGTGAAGGTGCGGCATCAAAAATTAAGCGGATTTTCAAGACATAGAAGTTGCTGTGAGTCAAAACTCTTACCAGGATCTGATGAACTCCAATGTTCTTTTTGTATATGGAATTACAGATGGTTCAAACTTAACAAAAGGAATGCTAAATTTGTGAAATAACATAAACATAAAAATGTACAAGCTGTTTTTGGACCTCATAAATCCTGAAAAACGTCAAAATGCCTTTTTTTTGAGGGCCTTCACTGACCTTAAGGCAACAACTTGCCTCAAATTTAACATTCATTTTGTAAAGTTTGAACTTTCTGTATTCCATATACAAAAAGAAAATGTTCAACAGTTCCTGGTAAAAGTTTTGGCTCACAGCAACTTCCATGTCTTGAAAATCCGCTTAATTTTTAATGCCGCACCTTCACCTTTAGGGATCCATAAAAATTAAACAACTCAACTTTAGAACAAAACATTCTGGATTTGGTCTTTCAATAAGATAATAAACATTTGGTAATTTTTTGGAAAACATCTGAGACGTCATGAATCACAGGCGTGAAACTCTCTCAGATTCTTGCTCTTAATGCTGTGCACTACCAAAAATAGGTAATTATAATTATAGATAGGTAATTATAATTAGCTTTTAATTATAATTATATCTGATAATATGAGTTTATATCTGTATATGAGCTAATATTTAGAAAAGTGCCAATTTGAGTCCCAAGTGAATTTTCACCAGTATTTCAATAACTAGTTAAAAAAATAATTTTCCCCAGAAAGAAGATAAGTTTTTCTTTCATTTCATCTAATAACATCAGAAAAAAAATTTTTTTTTTCATCAGAAAATATTGTGGTTATACATCAAAAATCAGATCGGTAACGTGTCCCAAGTAGCAAAGCTTAGCATGCAAACAGGTCATGCGCACTTTCTAACTTCCTAAAAAAACGCACTTGCACAAAAAACGATTCTATTTTTACCCCTTTGTTAATATTTTACTTCATTTTTGTTTTAATCGATTTCTGATTTTCTAGCTGATGCGAAATAAGCGTGTCCCAAGTTCCGCCGTCAGAGTGGTAACAATAACTTCCGATCTATGTTTAGGCTCCCAAAATCATTTCCTGCACCTATACCACGTGATACTGAGTACCTGGTAGAAAGTTTTATCGAATTGTAATTAAAAATTTGCATTTCTGCATCTAAAATTGTAGGTAAGATTTTTTAAGTGATTTTATAAAATGTGTGTCATTTGAGTCATCAGATCGGTAACACGCTCTAAAATGCGCAGTTTTTATTATTTTAAAAATTATTTTATATATAAGTATAGTCCTTTGTTACAAGTGAAAAAACCACGTGTTTGATTTTGGTTTAGTGCGATCGACTCGGAAATAAAAAAAAAAACTTTGTCAGTTTGTCAGATCGGTAACAGTCAGAGCGGTAACATTGAAAAACAGCAAATATGTTACAGAACTAACTCACACGTTTCAGAATTATAAAAAGCAAAAATCATACTTTAGCCATATATATTGAATATTTTTGTTCTTAAAAAATGAAAAGCAATGAGTTTTAGTACAATTGCTTCATTTGTGGGTTGTATGACCTAACAATAGAAGTTAGTAAAATAAGAAAAATTGACACTGCAGAAATTAAGTTAATTAATTATTATTATTTTAATTAATTAATTTATTTATTTTTTTGTGCCTCAATTTCTTATAACTTCGCTAAATAACTAGATACTAACCAGCATGCTAAATTTGAATTTCTGATCAAGAAATTAAATTTTTCCTGCAACTAATTAAAGAAAAGCAAGCAGCAGAGTTGTGTGTTGAAAAAGTTGAAGTTGTGTGTTGTTTTAAAACAAAACAAATGTTTTATTAGCTTCGATTTGGTAATCTCATAATTTATTTTACCTAAAAACCTTATTGCTCATTTTTATTCCCAAGAAATGCTTTTTCATTATGAAATTTGATTTTTTAGCCTAATATATATATTTTAATATAATTATCTTAATTCTATGTTAAAAATGCAAGGAAATGATATCATATTTAGAGATGTTAACGAAGACTGATAGCATAAACTCAAATATGTAGCTCATATTAACATCAGATCTGTAACATTCATCAGATCTGTAACGGCTTAAAAGTGAGTAATCTAAGGAGGGGGTAAATAACTTCCTTGACCTCCCCCCTTTTATTTTCTTGCATTTAGACCCACTTTAGACTTAAAATCCAATATTATTTTTTTTCTGCAAAAAAATTTTTTTTTCAGAAAACTCCAACTTCAAATTGGCACTTTTCTAAATATTGGCTCATATATCTGTACATATCATAACTTTCATTAAAGTTAATGCAGAACTAAAGCCTGTTTAGTTGATTATAAAAATTATATTTACTATGGATTATAAAAAAACAGTTCATGTTACTTATCTCCGTAAGTGGGTTTTTTAGTAAAGTATTATTTCCTTAGAGTATGTTCTATAGTTTGCAGTATTGCTTTCCTTTTATCTCACAAGTTATTTCAGTATCACATGCTGAAACATTGAAATTCTATTCCCCTTTACCTTAACAGATTCTACATTCCTTTGATTTTCTCTGCCTCTTTTGTAATTAGAAGAAAACGTCAAATTTAGTAACACACTCATTTCAGTTGTAAATGTCATACATTAAGAATAAATTTGGTGACTTAAAGCAATTTAGTAATTCACTATTCATTTAAGCAGAAATTATAAGCATTCTTTCTCACTGAGAAGCCATCTCGAATCAAAATGGATGTCATGATTTGAAACACGTCACGCAAATTTAAAGCATTATGTCCACCACACCGAGGAATAATAAACGAAAATTATCGCTGAACGCTGTTTTAAACTAATGAAAAGGTATAGTTGTGATTTTGCTGGAAGAAATAAATGTACAGCGAGTATAAATAATTTTAAAATAAAAACAAGTCGAAAGCCTTTTATATAAAATAGAGCAAATTATTGAGTAACGTAAGAGAAGGTAGAGGTACTACAGATCATTTAAATGACAAAAGCACGGTCTGATAACTAGTAATAACGTCAGACAAAACGCGTTCGGTTCAGCAAATCGATAGCAATTACGTCTCTGAAGGTTAATAACTTTCCAAAGTTATTTTTCATCATTTTTTCCACGTTTAACATTTTTACATGTCTCCACAGAAAGAAAATGTCATTACTGATTCTCTAAACTGCATATTACATTTTTTTAATTCTCCGTTATTTGTAATTAGTGTTGTTTTTAACATGAAAGCGGCTTTTTTTTCTTTTTTCTTTGGGGGAAAAAATGCCCTTATAGAACTTTGGTAAAATTGTGAATTTCAACGACAGGCACCCAACTTTTATTTCTACTTTATTAATCTACAATTTATGTTTACGTTGTTCTTTTTAAGCTATTTTTTTGCATTCCGGCGAATTATGAATCAGGTCAATGCCCTGTATTTGGAAGATAAACCCATTGAAGCTTAAATGTTTGCCATGTTGCTTATTACTAAGAGATGTGCAAATTCGAAGTTGTTAAATATAAGTGTATGGGAGTTTATTATTATTATTATTACTAGGTGACCCGTGCGGAATTCCGCAAAAAAAAAAAAAAAACTCTAAACTTAAAATTTAATACGACAATTTTTATTGGCTTCATTTGCACAACATCGCCATCTACTGCCGTCGTTCTGACAACTTTTCAAAAAGATCAAAGACACGTTCACTTTTACAACTACTACAAAAGTGATACCCTATATTAAAATCAATACCCAAGGCTACTACTAAACTAAATACTAACGTTATCGCAAAACTACCATAGTATTTTGAAACAATAAATGTTACAATTAAGGTTTACCGAGCTAAGCTTTGGCTTGAAATGTCGCATTTAAAATTGATTTGAACAACAATGTAACGATTTTAACGTTTGAGCAAAAAATTTAACTTTTTCAAACTTCAATCGCTTATAAGTCGCTTAAACGTGGATTTTCGAGATTCTCGTTACGCGGCGCTAGCGGAGAAACGTTCTAAAGAACGCATTTTTTTTAATCTTTCGAATGAAATCAAAATGGAGACGATACGACAATTATTTCGCTAGATAGAGTCAATTTTGTGCCCAAAAATTGAAGTTCGAATAAAAAACGAACCGACACTTTTTAGAAGGTGGGTCTAATTTTCGTCAATAGCCCGCGGGATAAGCTTCAAAATCATAAATTTTCTTGCAATTCGATAAAGAAATGAGCGAGTTTCGACCGGGTATAGGATTCGGCTTAGAGAAATAATATATGGAGATATGTAGTAGTAATTAATTTATTTTTAGGTGTACGTAATTCTAATATACTCTTTAACAAATATTACAAGTAAAAAGTACAATATTCAACGTTTAAATTTAAGTTAAATAAAATTTTGAAGTTTAAGCAATACTATTTGAATTTTGCGCATTTATTCAACGTTTAAATGCACAAAATTTAAAGATTGTTGTAGACACGTGGACCTTTTTTCAACCCAAAAATGCGAGCTTATGGATAAAGACATGTGACTTTTGACTAAACTTTGCAACTAAAGACTTTTGTCGGGAGTCGTTTCATCCAAAAGTTTTTTTTTTTTTTTTTTTTTTTTGCATTGAAAAATGCGTTTCTTGAAACGCTGAAACACGTGCTTTCAAAAATCTTTGAACTCTGTGCTTTTAAAAGTTATATAACCTTTATTTACTTTTCTGCATAAAGGTTTTTACTTAGTTCTTAAACAGCCAATGTCTTTTTAGTTTATACATTGGTACTTTTCCCTTCTTACATTACTTATACATTAGTACTAGTCCATTTAAAATGCCCATTTGTTTTAATGAAATTGAATAAAAGTGCGTTAATAGCTAAACGATCTTATATTTTTATACACGGAGATCGATTTTTCTTTAAATTGGTTGTGACAATATTTCAATTCCGTATTACTTCAAGCGTTTCTCTCTCATCAATCAAAACATTTGAGCATCTAAAATGCTTATTTTAAAGTAGGAAACGATTGAATTGAATTTATTCAAAAGTGTTAGAAATATAAAATGTTTTCATTTGCTTGTTGTCACAAGATCATAATAATAACTAAATTGATGCTGCCTACTAATAACTAATGTTAAAAATAATTTACACCCCCCCTCTTTTTATTTATTTTCTTCCCCTTTTTTATATACTTATTTATTTTTTCATTAATTTATTGATTTATTTTTAGTAGAAATGCCAATTGTTTTTGGTTCACAACTTTTCAAATTAAATCTAACGATACGCCTATTCATGTTAAGCAAAATGAGTTTTTTTTTAATCAGAGTGCAAGTGCATTAACAACCATTGCGTTTGCAATAAAAAGTTCATGACAAAAGTTTCACTGCACGTTCATTAAAACGCCCTCGTGTTGATTTATTACATTTTTATTACTTTATTATTAAAAAATTGCTTTTCTGAAAAAAAAAACTCGATTAATTGTTTGCGCTATATACGTCATTTGGAACGAATAAATTCTCGCCATTAATTTGATAGTTATACCACTAACTGAATGCAACATAACTCTTTGCAGAACAAAAGGAATATACTAATTCTATTTTTAAAGGGAGTTTTTTTAAGCAATTACTATAGGCTTTGCTTTCACTTGACCGAAATAACTCTTCCAATCGAAAACAATTACCATGACGACGGGAATAGTTATAGCACGTTTTTTTATTTTTTAATTCTTACATTTTGTCAAAAAAATCTGTTTTCATTTTATAGTTGCCAAGAATCTGCACCTCAGAACCAGACTAACGTGAGTCCCTTTTCAGGAGAGCACGAAAACGATTGTGGGACGCAAGCAAAGGATGGGGACCCGCGCTCTTTTAATGCTGTTAAAAAGCTGTGAAGAAACTTTTTTGTAGAAAAACGTTTTTATGGGTCGATGCGGAAAAAGATTCTACATACAATACAGTAATAAAATAAACTCGCCATTTTTGGACGAACGTCGTTTTAGCTCTGAGGTTGAGAAATGATATAAAAGATATTAATTTTACTCGTCATAGTTACGAATCCTCTGTAGTCTGCCTTCATTTATTTTTTCAAGGTTTAACTAAAGCAGGTTTTACATTAAAAAACGGATTTATTCTAGCAAAAATCACGTTTCTTTTTTTATAAGAACTACACACACCCAGCGGCGGATACAAACTACCATTTTAGAGCCATTTTTAGTTTTCCATGTAGCGCCACCTACATCACGTTAGCTAACATTGCACCAATGGGGAAGGAAACTGAATGGGATAAGGATCAAAATTTTTAAAAATATGGGCTGTAAGTAATCTTAAATAGTTTTTTTTTTTCTTCAATATTTTTTTTCCTCAGTGCAAGACTTTGTAAGCATCTTGTACCGACCCGTCATTTAGAGGGGGGAGGCAGGGGGGGGTTCAATTGCCCCCTCCCTGGCTTTGAGAAATGAATGTATTTACATATAAGTGGGCTTGGTTTTTGCTGTTTTCCGATGAAATCACATTGTGTTTTCACCCTTTACGCCCCCCCCCCTGGAAAAACTTGAAATGACGTCCCTGACCTTGTGTTATATCTGCAGCATGAAGTTCTAACATGAATCGTCAACGATGCAAAAGCCATAATACAAAACCAGTAACCGTTATTTGGTGCAACATATTTCGCAACGTTATTGATTGCATAAGTTTCACTTAATAAATATAGCTCCACAACGCGCTATGTAACGTCCAGGATTTGATTTTGGTAGTTAGAAGCAGCTTATCACACGGCATAGAGACGACACATCATAGCGCGATATTTACATTGAAATCAACTCAATTTCAATACTTGAGTTGAATACCTGAACTATGAATAATTGATATAGAGCGCAGTTGTTCACGGTTAGCAAATTTTTGGTTTATCGAATTATGTATTATTTGTCAAATGTCTTTCATGTACCTTCCAGCAATCTCGTACGCATAACTTACAAGTGCGGTGTATACAAAGCTGATTATCTCCTGATGCCATTAACTAATTTTAAAAAGAGTTTTACATCTCATTAAAAAGCACTAATGCTACAGGGTGACAAGAAATAACTTGGACGAAGTTTCAAACCAAATATCTGTAAATACCACTGAATTTTTAACGATATTGTGATAGGGAATCGATCCCAGAAAGCTACTAAATAGGTGTAAGTCAGTTAGTTGGGATAACCATTATTGTTCGCAAACTATCTGCCATACTTAAATTGCATAAGCAAGAAACGAAAAAATGTGAAATTGTTTAACGATTGAAAGTGGCTAAATACACGATTTCCTGCACAATTAAAAGGTTAAAAAAACTCAAACATGATGGTGACAGGTCAGGAAGAAGAAGAAAATGCACAGTTAACACATCTAGCTACCAGAAAGTGGACAAAAAGGGAGTTTAACGAAATCCTAGGATTTCAATGAGAAAGGTTGCTAGAGGGGTGAAAATCAGTATAGAAACCACTCGTTTCATGGTAATTGTTGAGCTTGGTCTTCTCCCTTACAAAATGAAAGAGACTTAAAAGCTAGCAGCAAAGAACAAACGCACAAGACTTCAAAAGAGGAAAGAACTGTTAAGCGGGCCGCAGATGATCGATGGAAAACATTGCTCTTCACAAATGAAAAACTGTTCTCAATTGAACAAACTCAAAATAGCCATAATGATAGAGTTTGAAGCACCTGAAACTTTTTTAATTGTTGGCGGCGTCAACTACCCCTATCTGCAATGGTTTTGGGGTGGGATATGTGCTAGTGGGGAAACAACACTTGTTTTTGTTGATCAAGGGATAAAAAATAATCAGCAAACATACCGCAAACTCATTTTGGATGATGTTGTCTTACCTTGTTCGCAAAAGTTCTTTGAAAACCAAAGATAGACCTTCCAACAGGATTTTTCACAAAAAACATTCAAGATTGATGCAAGACACATTTTCCAAACTTCATTGGAGCTGAAGAATGGCCCCCCGTATTCCCCAGATTTGAACCCAATGTATTATTCTGTTTGACCCATCTTGGAAACAAGGGTGTATACTAAACCTGATAAAACTTTGGCATCTCTACAACCATTCTTCGGGAAAGAAAGGGATAAAATATCAATGAGTAAGTTGTGGCCCGTAGCCGAAAATTTTGTGACACGTCTAAAGCTCTGTATTAATACTAACGGTAGCCAATTTGAAAACGTTTAAATATATTAGACAAAATAATGTATTCATACTTATTTTGAAGTTTGGTCGCATTATTTTCATTAGCAACAAAGTTATACCGTACGATGTGTGTCCAAGTTATTTCTTGCCACCCTGTATAAAGATATAGACTGCAAAGTGCTAAATTCTTTTTTTAAGAGATAACCATTCATTTTCATGCTGATGAGGGCATAATAAGCCTGAAACTGCAGTTCATGGATCGAAATGAACCAGTTGGCGGTGTATTGAATAGTTTTATACTCCAACATAACCGGTGTAAACGGAACGTCCCATAAAATTGATGTTTACTTCTCCCATCGTTCTGAAATGCGAATGAATTAAATTTCACAAAAAATTTTCATATTATTTAAAATGATGAAAAACCGAACTAATCAGTTTAAATCTATGACAGCAAAATTCATATTAGTCCTAAAAATGTTTTTGAGATTAAAATTTGAAAATGAACAGTAGGGTGGAGCGAAAAAAATGAATTTTTGATTTTCGTAAACGGGTACCTTTAATTTACTGTGAATGAGGATAAGTAACAATTCTGTAAAATATTTCACTTTTGCGACGTCATCTTTAGTCTGCGCATTTAGCCTACAGTTTTGAAATTTTTGATTTTTTTTTTTTTTTTTGGATTTTTCAATTTTTTTTTAAAAATATTGCAAATGATAAAACTAGTGACGGGTGGTTATTAAATGGAAGAAAAAGGTTTGAAATATACAAAGAATTTTTTAAAACCATTTTTGATTATTATTTCAGTTCGTGCATTGCGCTCAAAGTTCATCAAATTTCCCAAAATTTCTGATGTTTTCGACATTTCTTAACGCAGTATTTCCTCTCAATATTCACTTGAAGCGTCTTCAAACTTGTCTTTATTCATTTTGTTATTACTTTGAACCCTGCAACTCTTCGCTAGCTCATGTGGTACGTCTTTCACAGTTAAATTGTTCCTTTGTGTCGTAAATTGATCAAATATTTCTGTCAGATATCCTCGTTTTTATTAAACTTTTTCTTTTCCTGTGATTACATACCAATTTTGAAGAGCTTGTGACCTATTTGACAGCTCTTTCAACTGATTGAGTCTTGAATGGTAGTTTAAAAAGAGCGCATTCAGAAATCATATTTAAATTTTCAGCTTCCATAATCTTTGTGTATATTGTGTTGTTAAATTACCTGTAAAAGGTAGCTTTGTAATTTCCACATCATGGCAAGAAATCATATCGATGTATACTGACTTTTGATTTATGTATGTAATGTATGGAAATAGATTTTTGTCTATTTTTTGGGATCTAAAGCGTTCTCAGTTGTTTGCTTGTTTGTTTTCTAGATTGAGCGTTTATAATACGATTTAAAACAAGTTTCTTTATATGCTCTCTCTTATGAACTAACCAGATTATTTCCCGGCGTTACCCAGGTGCTTATTAATACGACATAGCTCTAAAAATATTTGAATAAATTCTATCCACATGGGAATATAAAAACTTATTTCATGCTAAAAAGAAATAGTTGAGCCTTAAATGGATAATTCATTGTTGATCGTAATCTTTGTAGGAAAATACTCCTATTTAAATGTGTTACATTTTATCAATTTGTGCGCTTAAAGTCTTATCTCTATTACTCTATCTATTCAAAATTATAAGAAAATGACCATTTTGAGACAAAAGATTTGAATTTTGGGCTTTTTTTATTTTTTTTAAATTTCAAAACCCCTGCCTATGTGAATTCTAGGCATCAGGGAACCTCTGTGCCAAGTTTGTTAAAAATCCGACGAAAACTGGATTTGTATAAGAAACAAACATACATACATTTGATAACAGCATATTTCTTGGGTACAAAGTATACATAGTTTTGAATAGATGTGAATACAATTTTCTGCTTTTTCCCGGAGAGATAATCTTTAAAATCTCACACGAATTCATAGCTAAATTAGTAACGTCTGTACTTCATCCTAAAAGAGCAAGGACACTTTTACCCGCGAAAGTTATGAACTCTTTTAAGTATTATAGTCTAAAGATTGTTTGCTGTATCTGACTAGGGACAGCTTTCTTGGACTTCTGTTTCACATTTTTTTGGATATTTTCCCAGTCAAAACTACCTTGCTCATCTCATGAAGTTACTGTTG